>CM032635.1:23446720-23665711 GCA_019097785.1 Fraxinus excelsior | reverse complement strand
ATTTCCTGAACAAATTCTTGAACCTCTCCCATGCTTCAGGATAGCTTTCTAAATCTTTCTGCTTGAAAGTGTGGACTTCATTCCTGATTTGGTGGACTCGAGAAGGTGGGAAAAATTTCATTGTAAATTTTTGAACCATATCAGCCCATGATTGTATGCTTCCTGGAGGTAAGCAAAGAAACCATTCTCTAGCAACATCCTTCAAAGTATGAGGGAATAACCGCATTCGAAAAGCGTCTGCTGATACCCCTTCGTGACTGATCACCTCACATAACATGAGAAAAGCCGAAATATGTTCATGAGGGTTTTCCGTAGCTTTTCCAAAAAACCTGATGTCTTGGTGATTTTGGAATAAATTTATGACATCCGGTCTAAGGTGAAAATTAGGTTGTCCGAATGGAGGATAAACTACAGCAGGTTGCACTGGAACGGGAATTGGATTGACATAGTCTCCAACTAAAATGGGAGCTTCATTCTGGATAGCTCTCTGTTGATTTGGTTGCGGTAGTTGATTGTCAACTGGAACATGAGCCTGATTTTGTTGTTGATTCTGATTATCAGCCATTCTCCTTGCTTGACGTTGACCTCTCCTACGATTTCTGAATGTCCTTTCAATTTCGTGATCTATTGGACCAAGACCAGCCTCGTCAGGAGCTTGCATAAACCAAGTTTACCTGAATAGAGTCAAGACAAGAGAAAATGAAGTGATGTAATACCAGCCTTCAACAACAAAAATAATAAAAATAATGCGAATCTAGAATATCAATAACTCAAATTAACACCGTTATTCCCCGGCAACGGCGCCAAAAACTTGTTGCGAAATAATCCCGCAAGCGTACGGGATCGTTGTACAAGTAATAAATGTGATGAGTGAGTTATCGTCCCACAAGGAATACAGCTTAATTCTAGTGAAATCGATATATCTAAATTCGAAACAATAACAAAATATGGTGGGTTTTATTTAACTACGTTTTAAAACTACGAAAACAATAAAATTATGATTTTTTAAATTAAATGTGAAAGAGAGTATTGGATTTCCGATTCCACTAAATGACTCTAGCATTCAATTCTCAACTTGTAGTAATTACTTCAATCCTTGCATTGGTGACGATCGATAATTCCACTTCTATTTATTATTCTTTTTCAAGATATAATAAACCTATATTGATCACGACACGATCCTATTCCTAGTCCGCATTCATATGATGAATATGCATTAAATTATAGGATTATCATACAAGATCGCACACTTCACAAATATTATTCATAATATTTATTCTTCATGTGTTAAACATACAGTGTTCTACTTATCGTGAGTTTTCCAACACTACAAATAAGCAACTTATTGCTCTAATGGTGCGCAAACACTAAAACAATATGAAAAAGCATGTATATGGAATCACAATGCGAGAATCAAACTAAAAATCACAAGTCTTGAATTAAAAACTAGAAATCAAATAATTTCAACATCCATCCAATACAAATAAATTTAGCATAGCATCGTGTTATGTAAATCACAAAATAAGGTTTGGAAAAACATCACCCGGAATGAAAATAATGAATGAAAAGTGAAAACTCAATTTCCTCTTTGTATTTCTTCAATCCGGATTTTGAATCTTCAATCTCTTGTGATAATCGCCTTTGAATCTTGTGCTAAACCCGTTCTTTTGGTGAAAAGTTGGATTTGATATGCTCTAGGTCGTTCCACGCCGTTCCTCCCTAAGAAAGTAGGTTAAAATTGGTTTTTAAGGAAATTTGGAAAAAATCAGAAAATTGGGCCGTTCAGGCCCAGAAAAGGCCTGTGCGCGCGCGCCGTATAAGTCCTTGCCCGCGCGCAGTGTAAACGTTTCACTCTCGGTAAATAAAAGGTAAGCCCGTGCGCGCGCGAGAGATTATGCCTGTGCGCGCGCGCAGGCAAAAATTCTTCCAATTGTTGCACTTTGGTCCCCGAATTGCATTCTTTATTTATTTCGATTCTTTCTTTGTATTTTCTTGACCCTTCATCTTCCAATTTCATGTAATTGACTCCAACATCTCTCCAATCATCGATATGAGGTCTGAATCATCTTTTAACACTTTGCGATTTAGTCCCCAAACTTTGGGTTAGGTCAACTTTAGCCATTTTTCAGCCCATTTTCTTCAATTCCATGGTTTTGCATCTAGATGTACCTAGCAAACAAAATATATGTAAAATTAAGCCTCAAATCATCTAAAATAATGACAATTGCTTCAATTTAACGGCACAAATAAGTGTATAAAATACACTTATCGTGTATCTTGCAAAATTGTTTCCCAAATTATTTATCAATAAAAGTCCAGCATCTTTTCATTGTGAAATTTGTCAGATTGCAAAGCATACTCGAACAGTATATCCTCAAAATCCATACAAACCTTCAACTGTTTTTTCTTTAATCCATAGTGATGTATGGGGTCCCTCACGGATAAAAAATGTTTCTGGCACTCGATGGTTTGTGACATTCGTTGATGATCATACACGGGTAACTTGGGTTTTCCTTATGAAAGAAAAGTCAGAGGTCGAGCAAATTTTTCAAACCTTCAATCGTATGGTTCAAAATCAATTCAACTCTAGAATTCAGGTACTCAAGTCAGACAATGCTAGGGAATACTTCACTAGTAGTCTAAATACCTACCTTCAGAACCACGGGATCATCCACATAAGTTCTTGTGTTGACACCCCTCAACAAAATGGGGTGGCTGAACGCAAGAATAGACATCTCTTGGAGGTTTCCCGGTGTCTTATGTTTTCCTCTAATGTTCCAAATTATTTTTGGGGGGAAGCCATTCTCACAGCTACCTATTTGATTAATCGTATGCCATCTAGAGTCCTTACTTTTCAGTCTCCACGTCAGCTTCTTCTGCAAAATTTTCCTCACACCCGTGCAGCTTCATCTGATTTACCACTCAAAGTATTTGGTTGCACGGCATTCGTTCATGTATATCCTCAACACCGTAGCAAATTTGATCCTAGAGCCAATAAATGCATTTTTCTAGGGTATTCTCCAACTCAAAAAGGGTACAAATGTTATTCTCCAACCAACAAAAGATTTTACACCACCATGGATGTCTCTTTCTTTGAACATGTGTCCTTATATCCCAAATCCCATGTTCAGGGGGAGAGCTTGAATGAACATCAAGTTTGGGAGTCCTTTCTTGAGTCTGTACCCTTTGCCCACTCAGAGTTACCAAGTTCTTCTCAACCCGTGCTTGTGCCCACTGACCGTACACAAGACTTGTCCACACCCATGCCTGTTCAGTTATCAGTCCAGCCTACAAATGTTTCTTCTCCCGTGCCTATCCAGTCCCCCATTCCTGCTCAATCTGTAGCTCCTCAACTTGCTAATGAGAATGTTCAAGTCTACATCAGGAGGAAAAGACAAGAGCTTGAGCACGGATCACAACCAGCATGTGGCCAAGATATTGACTCAATTTCAAGTCCACCCGAAGAAAAAATAGGTACGGATAGGGCTGGAGATGTGACAATTCCCAGCATTGATGACTCTACCATACCGATTGCATTAAGGAAGGGCGTTAGGAGATGTACAAGTCATCCAATTGGGAATTATGTTACTTATGAAGGGCTATCACCATCTTACAAAGTATTTGCTACTTCTCTTGATGATATTCAGGTTCCCAACACAATACAAGAGGCATTACAAAATTCTGAGTGGAAGAAGGCAGTACAAGATGAGATTGATGCACTTGAGAAGAATGGAACATGGACTATTACTGATTTGCCAGTTGGGAAAAGGCCGTGGGGTGCAAGTGGATTTTCACTATAAAGTACAAAGCAGATGGATCAGTTGAGAGATTCAAGGCTCGATTGGTAGCTAAAGGATTTACACAATCCTATGGGATAGACTATCAAGAAACTTTTGCTCCTGTAGCAAAGCTTAACACTATCAGAATTCTTCTCTCATTGGCTGTCAATCAAGATTGGTGCTTGCAACAACTGGACATAAAAAATGCCTTTCTTAATGGTGACCTTGAAGATGAAGTCTACATGGAAATCCCACCTGGCTTCGAAGGAAGTATGGCAAAGAATCAGGTTTGCAAACTCAATAAGTCTTTGTACGGCCTTAAACAATCTCCCAGAGCCTGGTTTGACAGATTCACAAAGGCTGTTTTGAAGCTAGGTTACATACAGTGTCAGGCTGATCATACTTTGTTTGTCAAGAAGTCTCACGCTGGGGAAATTGCTATATTGATAGTCTATGTCGATGATATTATTCTATCTGGGAATGATGCGGAGGAACTACAGAATTTGAAGAAGTATTTGTCAGAAGAGTTTGAAGTTAAAGATCTTGGAAATCTTAAATATTTCCTTGGAATGGAAATGGCTAGATCAAGGAAGGGCATGGTTGTTTCTCAAAGGAAATATATTCTAGATCTTCTTAAGGAGACTGGTATGCTTGGATGCAAACCAGTTGATACTCCTATGGACAGTCAGAAGAAACTTGGCATCGAGAAAGAAAGTGCACCTGTAGACAGGGGGAGATATCAGCGATTTGTTGGACGCCTGATTTATCTTTCACACACTCGGCCAGATATTGGTTTTGCAGTGAGTGTTGTAAGTCAATTTATGCACAGTCCTACAGAGGAACACATGGAAGCAGTCTACAGGATTCTTAGATACTTGAAGATGACACCAGGGAAAGGCCTGGGAAAAAATCAGAAATACCTTACATATAAATAAAATTTCACTTTCTACTACTTTACTAAATTAAATGTTGGGATTACCATATCACTAAAATATATTAGCACTTTTACTGTAATCCAAACTTTCCATATTTCAACCCGTAACTGAAACCATAATTAGGATGCACAATTGAAACGAATGTAATTAATTGAGAATGCTGAACCTAGAAATTCAAATTCACAACATGAAAACCTCAGCATCATCATAACCCAGCAAGCTTTTCTTCACGATAGTCCAGTTTCTACTCCTTTTTTTTTTTTTTTTTTTTGTGGTTTTGATGATGATGAGGAGCATGGCATTGACGAGGAATTTCGGAATAGAGGCTTAGTTCCTGGCTGATCACATGTGCTTGATACTGATAAAGATTACATAAAAAATTGAATAACTTTAACAGAGGATCCTTCCGGCGAAGATCTAAGTTTAATAGAGAATCCTTCTTGGGAAGATCCGTCTTTCTGGAATACAATTTTTCCTCCATTATCCATTACTAGAAGGGTGCTAGTGGGACGTAATGCTTTCAAACATTTTGCAATTGTTGATTCTTTTGCCTGAAAACAAAAACTTGTTAAGAGCAAGAAGTGCAGAATCTATGTTGAATTACCATGTGAAAGATAGATGATGACCATACCAGGGACTTTTGCATCCCACGTGGTAGCCTAATTCAGCAATGTAACAGTTTCGTGGACAAGCATTGACTTCAAAATCCACCTGAATAAGTCATTAATCGAAGGTATCAAGCCATGTGATGAAACAGATGTCGTAGACTGGAGATGAATGCACAATGATAGTAGATTATGTGGCTTTCGTGTAAATGGAACATATATATATTAATGAATTTTAAAAGACTACTAATTCAGTTGATTACACTATGTTGTTTCATGTTTGTGTGATTGTGCATCGAGATGTGCTGAACCTACACAAGTTAACACGGGCAAGACCAAAACCATCATCCCAAGTTTTACTACGTGAACAGTAACGATGATGTTGCACGAATAAAAACATTAATTCTTGTTTTGCTACATTCCGTTTATATATAGAAATGGTAAAATGTATATTAGATAAAAACAACATATCATACAACTAAAAAATTAATTCATGTTTTGCTACAATATATTAAAATTTCTTCTTACGTGTCTTGTTGATACAAAGCAATGCAAGAATTTATTTAAAGAGAATATTATATATGGATAGAAGTTGAAGCTGTATATAACGACGTAGAACTTTTCTTGCATTCGTTCTTATTCGCCACAGACTTTGTTACCAAGACCAAGATGGATTTGGCCATTTTTGTATTATTAGATAGAATTGAGATTGTGAAAGTGAAGATCAACTATTGCTACATTGCAATCTCAGTGAATCTGAATTGTAGAATTGGAAGCCTACAAGTTGCAAAAAGTCCAAGTGAAGTATCATCATCCCAAGATAAAAGAATTCCAGGGAAATGGAATTGGAATTGGACTCCGATTTCTTGATGGTGGGGTTTGAAATCTTAGAAATACTGAAGAATATTTTTGGTTAATCTTTGTAAAAATATTGAAGAGTTTATTTGGGGATTTTGGGTCCGGTATTGGGTGATAAATAAAATGTGTTTGGATTGAGTGATTTTAGCATGATATATAAGGCGTGTATGGAGGCATAATTGCAGCATGTTTAATGATTAATGTCCAAGAGTGAAGCAATTTTTGGGATTTGGGTTTTACTACATAAAATCAAGTATTTTTGGAATAAAATTTGATGAAAAGTAAAATTTGAATATGTTTTTCAAAACTAGTATTGGGTGAAATTTCCTCTTTTTACTTTTCGCAACATTTAATAAATGTTGAGAAAAGTTTGATCTTTCGCAACATTTAATAAACGTTTCAAAAGGTACTTTTTGCAACGTTTATTAAACGCTGCAAAAAGTTGTACCTTTTGCAATGTTTATTAAACATTGCAAAAAGTTAATCTTCTATAACGTTTAATAAACGTTACCAAAAATCAAACTTTTCGCAACGTTTAATAAACATTGCAAAATGTGCTTTTTGCAACGTTTATTTATAAAATGTTGTTAAAACTTAATTATATTAAATAATAACAATCAGTTATCAAAATATTGCGATAAACTCTTTTAACAACACTTAACTACCGAATGTTGTCGTTTATGTGTTGCGAATGCTCATTTATTACGTAGTGAAATTGTCATCGAGAAATCAATATAGAAGTATAAATATAAATGATTAACTGGTTTCAACTACTTCTTTACACGTTTAATTTTAATTGCGTAAATGACTTGAAATAATCAAGACTCAAAATAAATGTCATATTTTTCACAAAGGAAAACTCATTTCTTACCTAATATCATATATGATGTGCATCTTTAGTTATAGACTACACATTTAAATTGTTATGGTTTAGAGGTAATGAATTTTGGCTAGTCTAATTGTATACATGGTTGTCTTAACACCATAAACCCATGAACATTTTTTTTGGTCAGTGTCTAGCAACATTGATTTTAGGAAAAATTGCAGCAGCAGTTCCTAGCCTTTCCATTTTTTGTTGACTTTGTCCTAACCTTCATTTTGAGTCAGATGAAGTCTTTAACCTTTCATAAATACGTAGTTGGGATAAATTTGGATGAAAACCATCCAAAACACTGTCATTTGACCTGAAAAAGTAAAAAATAGGTATATTGACCCTTTTATAGAGAGGCAATTTCGTCCAATCACTATTCCTTATTTGATTCAAAAATTGAAAGATAACAAATTCTTTCCCACTCACATATTCATGTTACACAGAGAGAAAGAAAAACGGTCATCATCTGCAATGCCTATGAAGAAAGCCATGAATCTACTGATAATGTTGAAGATTTTGCTTGTCACATACAAGGCCCTCTTCTTGCTCCTATCTAGGTGAG
This sequence comes from Fraxinus excelsior, assembly GCA_019097785.1. Classification (NCBI taxonomy): domain Eukaryota; kingdom Viridiplantae; phylum Streptophyta; class Magnoliopsida; order Lamiales; family Oleaceae; genus Fraxinus; species Fraxinus excelsior. The sequence goes on along the minus strand of CM032635.1, from coordinate 23,658,101 downwards.
TATTTTTTTTTTTTCAAATTTCTGAAAATAATCGGGCTCATTGTTATGCATTGAGCGTGATGTGGCTTCTTCTACTGCAATATTGCATGTTTTTTTTATTGTTTTAAAGATTTGAGTATACCATAAAACGTGCAATAGCTATGGATTCACATTATGCATTCGTGTACTGTGAGACTAGGGTTTGTGCCTGATGATCATTTTGATTGAGTTTGTTTTACACGAGAAAATTCTACTTATTTTACTATAAAGTTACATCATGGTAGTATATTATTCGTCAAGATGCGCAATTTTGTGTACGAGCATGATAAGGTAGGGGTGTAAGCGGTCCGATTTTTGCGATTTTTGATAAATTTTCAAACCAAACCGTTTAAACCAGTTTGAGAAAAATCCAAACCTAAACCGAACCACTTTGAACGGTTTAAAAAAAACTCAAATATAAACCTAACGGTTTGGTCTGGTTTTAAACCGTTGGTTTCACCGTATATTTGTTTGTCCGTCACTTTTATGACATTAATTCATTGAATTCAATATATATTTATATCTTACTAGCAATAAATCTAAAACAAATTAAATATATCTACTACAAATTTAAATACCAACTAAATCAAAGTAAAATCACAATAAACTAAAATATAGTTTTTTGTTTACCATTTTAGGCTAAGACGTTACGATAACGTTACAATACAAGTCTACTAAACTAAATATAAAGCCCAAAAAATATAATGATGTTCAACAAAATCTCGTGATCATCATATCTGAAAAATAAAACTACTGATTAGACAGAGAGAATAACCAACCATAATAATAAATCAATTGTTTATAATATCTAAACATAACAATTACACAAGCTTACTATTGTATTTTGTTACAAATTCAGTTTCTCACATATACTCAAACACCAATTGTTGTCACACATGATTTATAGTCTCCATTGTCAAACAAATGCATTCGTTATATCATTATAGTATTGGATACTAGATAGATAAGAGAATCTTGAAAAATATGGAAATACAAAATATAAATCACCTGCCACAACTTTCATTGAATCATCAAATGCTTTTACTTCATCTAAATATTGGCACAATACTATAAGTTCATTCTTAGTTTGCAATCAATTATTTCCGCATATACAAGCCTCAATTATCCTTACACTTAATAAACTTCTAAAAGAATCAAGTATCTGACCTCCATTTGAGAATGCAGACTCAGAAGCAATTGTAGAAATTTGAATTCTAAAGAGGAAAATAGTTTTTGATAGATTATGTTAGTCTCGAGATTATTAGATATAAATTAGGATTATTTGGTAATTATTATATATATGTAATAGAAAATTATAAATTGACAAAAATACACACACATGACAAAACTATTGAATTTTGTATATTTGGATGAATTTTCAAAAAAAAAATCATTTTTTTTATTTTTTTATTTTTATATATTTTTTCACCGGTCTAGTTTGGTTTTAAACCGCAAATAAAATTCTCAAACCTAAATCAAACCGATTTTGATCGGTTTGGTTTGGTTCAAAAGCATTTCGTTGACGGGTCCACGTGGCACCAAACCGACGGTTTTTAAAATGCGATTTCGATTCGATTTTCTGGTTTGGTGGTTTTTGCTTACAGCCCTATGATAAGGTAGCATATCTTGACTACGTGAATCCAAATTGGTTTAATATATTTTTATTGGACAATGTTTTGAACATGTTGTGATACCCGAAAGAATGAAGTATCTCTATAAGGTTGAAAATAAGAGATTTAGTGAGGTAACTTTATGTTTGGTGAGGGATGCAGACTTCATAAATTTAGTGAGATTGCTTAGAGATAAGAGGATTGCTAAGTTATGATGTTTGCGTGTGGTTGAAGTGTAGGAATTTCCATGGGATGAAAATGTGAGATATGATATTTCATTGTTGATGTTGACACATGTGAGGTTTTAGAGAAGGTGGTAGAAACAGAGAATGCAGATGATGATGGTCAACTTGGGCACCATATACAGTATGATGTGGAGTTGTATGATGAATTTGTAGGTATGAGTGATGTATATACAGTGGATAAGGTTGATAGTGTAGGTGAAATAGATGAAATGTAAGCATATGCAGATGGTGATCATGAGGTTCATGTTGAAGTGGAAGAGTACATGGATGATAATATTGATAGAGATGTTTATGTTGGGATAAGAGCTTAAGAGGTTGGGGAAAATGTAACGGCTGCAATGGGTGAACCTGTAGGTGATACTGATTTTGGCGTGTCATTTGTTGAAAATTTGGAGCTAAGATGAACCTGCAGATGTTGTGATCCAGAATATGATAAGGAGGAAAATGTTGCCGAAGATGACAGTGATGAAGATACATTCTTCAAGTTGACTGAACCTCTTGATATTGGCATTGATAATATGTAGGATGAATTTCAGGGCAATGCAAAACCTATAGATAGTGATGGAACAAGCTACGATGACTTCAATGACCTCATTCCAAGTGACAGTGAAGAAGGGGGTTCATCCTTAAAGGTTTGGAATGGGATTTGGTTTAATCCTGCAACTAACCTGTAAGATCTAAAATTCTAGATAGGTAATGATCTTTTGTACTTCTTTCCTTTCTTATTATGCAGTGTAGTAATGGTATAACAAAGACAATTGACATGCTCTATTTCTGCAGGCATGAGATTTGACAGCACAAAGATATTGAGGGATGTAGTGTTATAATATTCAATAAAAATGTAAGGAAGATAAGATAGGTGAAGAATGAAGGAACTAGACTTAGGGTGAGGTGTGAGAATAATTGTCAATGGGAGTTATATGCCCACCAACAGCCAGAAAAAAGTTTCAGGATTAACACATTCAATTATGAACATACTTGCACAATGATGTGGCAGAACAAAAGAGTAATTGATGGGTACTTGACAAAGAAATACATATGGAAGTTCATATCAGATCCAAAATTGTCCATGACCAGTTTCATTGAGATAGTGAAAGATGACTACATGTATGACATATCAAATCATCAATTTTATAGGACGAGAGCAAAATATCTAGAGGTTATTAACGGTCTTCTAGCTGAGCATACAAGATACTATGGTACAACGATGAAGAATTGAAAAGAACTAATATTGGTAGCACAGGTCAAATTGAAGGTTCAGGGCCCATATTCAAAAGATGTTACATATGCCTGGGGGCTTGCAAATAAGGATTTAGGTCACGATGTAGGCCATTGATTGGTTTGTATGGATGTTTCTTAAAAAGTGAACAAGGTGGACAACTATTGGCTGTAGTTGGTAATGATGGAGAAAACTACATGTTCCTTGTTGCATGGGATGTTGAGAACAAAAGAAATTGGGAATCAACATTGGGATACATAATGAAAGCTCAAGAATAGCTAATCAAGAGGGGGGTGAATTGATATCTAAAACTTTTTTCGAGAAATTAACTTAAAATCAAATGCGTAATAACAAGATAAGGTAATTTAAATAGCAAACACAAATATGAAGGCAATAAATAAAAAGGGATAGATATTGCAAACAATATAATTTTGGAGGTTCAATCCAATGCAATGATCTACGTCTTCCGTTACCAAGCTCTCCAGCACGAGCAAGTCCAATTTCACTATGTTATTGACTTGTGGTGCAATTCAACCATTTACAAAACTTTCGGTGACTTATATGCAATGAGCACCAATCCTTTTACAACGTTGAGCTTTTCGAGACCTCAACACGACCCAAAATTCAAATAAGTTTACAAATGAAATCTTCTCTTCTTAATGAATGATGATTATAAGGTTGAGTATAAGAAGAGAATTAGGCTAACACTTTAATAGATAACAATGAATGAAGCTCAAGTGTTATGTAAGAAAATCTTTGATGTATGGAATGATTTTTCAAGAATTAATTTGATCAAAGATTTTTCAACAGTAAAATGATTTGATAATAAATAATATGAGAAATCAATACAATGTTTGCTCAAGAGAATATCAATTGAATGCTCAAAAGTTCTTTACAAATGTTAGGTGAATTGGTATTTATAGTAGTTGAAAACGTAAAATTCTCTGTCCAATCGAATGACCTCTACCGGATGTCTGCCAACGTGCCGGACAACTAAACTAGCAGTTGAACGTTAGAAATCAGAACGATTAAAAATTTGACCATAGGGCTATCGAACGTCCACCACATTCATCAGACATCCGCAAGAGCAGAAATATCTGGTATTCTCTTTTCTTGATTATTTTAGCAAATGTAGACTCTTTAGGGATGTTTTCACTTTTTCAAAATGAGTTACCTTGGTAATGAATTCAAAATCCAAGTGAATATTTTTCTTCACAACGAAAATAATTCTTATGCGAGTGTTTTTGTGAAAAGTTTATATCGTGCATAAAAATTCAACTTATGAGCTTGTAGTGATTCATTACTAAGAATTAAAGCATTTTACCTTTTACAAGAATCAAATTATCCAAGTCTAATGTCTTCGATGGATTTGGCGTGAGTGCATATTTTGTTGCTTGATCTTGAATTTAGCGTAAATGCTAGATTTGTCTCCAATTGTTTTGGCACAAGTGCTCGATTTCCAAGCTTGATTGTGAATGCTTGATTTCCACTAGTTTTGCAACATGTATTAATGAAGACTCGAATATAAATGTTAAAGATAAGAATAATTTGTTTGTTATAATCAAAACTTGAAATCAATCATAGATCAACACATAACAGTAGGGCTTGGATATAAATAGAAGGATTTGGTAGAATTTATTAACAAATTATGCGAATGAGCTGAGTATAGGTGTTGTGCAAGACACCTGTACTGTAACTTCACTTTGATGCATAAGGGCCTCCCACTGAAAAGTCTATTCTGGTTTGCAGCTAGGGCAACAACCGTGCTAGAGTGGTAAAGGGCAATGGTTGAAATGAAAAAAAGTTAATGAAGAAGCCTTCAAGTGGTTCAATGAGAAACCACTCTTACAATGGACCAGATCACATTTTCAGGAGCATAATAAGTGTGACATCCTACTTAACAGCTTATGTGAGATATTAAGCTTTTCCATTGTTGTTGCAAGAAAAAGGCCAATTACATCACTATTGGAGAAGACTGGACTCCAACAAATGATGAGGATGAATACAAAGGGAAAAGCAGTACAAAGATGGATCATGCTTTTGATCTTCGAATTATGACTATAATTGAAAAATCAAAGGCAAATGCAAGATACTTGAAGGCAAATTATGCTGGTAGTGAGAAGTTTAGGGTCAACAATAGAGATAGTATGCGATGGAGTAGGCCTGGACATGGGTCGGGGAACCGAACCGACCCAAAGTTTTCGGTTATTTAATAAATGGAACCGTCCGGTCCAAATATAATTATGGAACCATTCGGTTCGGTACCATAATTAAATTTTTTAACATTTACAACAATACTATATAAATACAACTAATGACATCTTCATTCATAATTTTTACAAATTAATGTAGCCCATTTTAAGAAAACATAAATAATAAGTTGTTCAATAAGATTAATTCAATTAACACAAATACCCAAAAATAGATACTAATATTAAAATATCGATGATCCATATCCATAATTCATTTGCTTCAAGCAGCTTGCATTAAGAAAATGAAATATAAATTAAAAGTTATCAAAATAAAATATTTTTGAAGTATTGATAATATTTACCAACTATTTGATTTAATCATCAATTGCTTGACTTGTCATAGTAAGAAACTCTACAAGTATAATTGAAAATGCACAATTAACAAACACAAATAAACTAAAAATTGTTCAACTAAAAAGATTTAATAATAAGGTCTAAATGTTGGGCTAACAAAGTTACAAAAAATTAATTTGGCTAGATTAACAAATTATGCGAATGAGCTGAGTATAGGTGTTGTGCAAGACACCTGTACTGTAACTTCACTTTGATGCATAGGGGCCTCCCACTGAAAAGTCTATTCTGGTTTGCAGCTAGGGCAACAACCGTGCTAGAGTGGTAAAGTGCAATGGTTGAAATGAAAAAAAGTTAATGAAGAAGCCTTCAAGTGGTTCAATGAGAAACCACTCTTACAATGGACCGGATCACATTTTCAGGAGCATAATAAGTGTGACATCCTACTTAACAGCTTATGTGAGATATTAAGCTTTTCCATTGTTGTTGCAAGAAAAAGGCCAATTACATCACTATTGGAGAAGACTGGACTCCAACAAATGATGAGGATGAATACAAAGGGAAAAGCAGTACAAAGATGGATCATGCTTTTGATCTTCGAATTATGACTATAATTGAAAAATCAAAGGCAAATGCAAGATACTTGAAGGCAAATTATGCTGGTAGTGAGAAGTTTAGGGTCAGCAATAGAGATAGTATGCGATGGAGTAGGCCTGGACATGGGTCGGGGAACCGAACCGACCCAAAGTTTTCGGTTATTTAATAAATGGAACCGTCCGGTCCAAATATAATTATGGAACCATTCGGTTCGGTACCATAATTAAATTTTTTAACATTTACAACAATACTATATAAATACAACTAATGACATCTTCATTCATAATTTTTACAAATTAATGTAGCCCATTTTAAGAAAACATAAATAATAAGTTGTTCAATAAGATTAATTCAATTAACACAAATACCCAAAAATAGATACTAATATTAAAATATCGATGATCCATATCCATAATTCATTTGCTTCAAGCAGCTTGCATTAAGAAAATGAAATATAAATTAAAAGTTATCAAAATAAAATATTTTTGAAGTATTGATAATATTTACCAACTATTTGATTTAATCATCAATTGCTTGACTTGTCATAGTAAGAAACTCTACAAGTATAATTGAAAATGCACAATTAACAAACACAAATAAACTAAAAATTGTTCAACTAAAAAGATTTAATAATAAGGTCTAAATGTTGGGCTAACAAAGTTACAAAAAATTAATTTGGCTAGATTAATTTGTTTAAAAAATTAAAAAATTTAATTAATTCAATATAAAAAATATAAAAAAAAATTATTTAGATTCGAGTCTTATTCAGTTCTTCGGTTCTTAGTCTAGAACCGAGAATCGACTCAAACCCATCGGTTCTCAATTTGGGTATTTAACTTATGAAGAACCACTCGGTTTGGTTTGAGATTTTTGTTCAGCCCTACGAAGTGTGGACTTGGCAAGAAGGGAATGTGAATGTAGAAAAATGGCAACTTAGTGAAATCCCCTATGCTAATGCAAGAGTATGCTTTCTAAGAACATTGCTATGTATGAGTACGTTGATGCATGCTACACCAAGGAAGCTTCAGGACCTACAACACAGTAATTCAACCAATGTCACGTCCGGAGTTATGGCCAAACTTGGTATGCATCTTCTTAATCCACCCATGAAAAAGAAACAAGCAGGTAGACCAAAGAATATGAGAAAAAGGTCACAAGTTGAACCATCTTCTGGTACAAAAATTGCAAAAATGGGTATGGAGATGGCATGTAAAAGATGTGGGAGAATATGCCATAACAAAAGAACATGGACAACCTCATTATCGACATATGCAAGTTCCTCACCAAGTTCACAAGTAGATACTTAGTACCAATCACAACCAACATCACAAGGCAAGAGAAAATCATTTACATCAAATGAGTCTCAGGCACAGGCGAAGAAGAGGGGTAAGGAAAAAAGAACTTAGCTTGTACTGCTTCCGTATTTTCTTAGACTACTTTTTATGTTGTATATGATCTTTTGTAAGGGATTAACTTGAACTGGTCTTTTGATGATGTACATTTCAAGTGAAGATGAAAAGAACTCTCAACATTGGAATCCTTATTTCAGTGAAAATGGTCGTATTTGTACTGAACATTGTCTAGTAACTTTACAAAGGGTTAAGGACCTGAGATACAAATGAGTGAAAGGTTTTGTCCTTTCGTTGCAACTTGTTTTAAAGGTTTTTGCTTCTGGTGAAACAGGTTCGAAACGTTTGAGACTTCTTCTGTGACAACTAGAAAACATTTAGGACTGCCTCTGGGATTTATGCAATTTATTTGGGATCATCACTGCACCATCATCTTAACGTGTCTAAACAAAATTTTCCTTTTTATTTATGAATCATTCATTCTCAGCAAAGAAGTGGAACATAAGAGAAACAAAACATCGAAGCACAGTTAAATAATAAGATATTTATTACTAGAGAAATAAGTAAAACAATAATAGACCACACGATTTTTCACTATGAGACCCACATCACAACACAGAATAGCTCATACCTAACCTGAATCTAGGTACATACCCATTTCACTAAAACTCCACATACAAATCCAATGAGCTAAGTCTTTCATGATGAACGAGCTCTTGAATGGACAATGTTTATTTCATGTTCCATCTCTCTCCTAGCTCGTAAAAGTCCAAGAATCAGCTCATTCGATCTCTCACACATGGCGGGTCAACCCAGCTGAAGAAATTACATCCACCTGCATCTTTACATCGTGAGCAGCTGATAGACCTTCTTCTGGGTTAAGTTCGTTCATGAAATCTTCATCTCCACAAGGAACCTACATCTACAGACATTCATCTCCATCTCCTTTCTGAAAAGCGTCTAACAATTACTGGAAGAAGAAAGAACAAATATTATTTAATGATATGGAGGGAAATGTACAGTGATTTGAACAGTATCGAAAGAGGAATAGCGATTGGATGAAATTGGCCCCCCTAAAATGGTCAATATACCTAATTTTTTAATTTTTTCAAGTCAATTGATGGTGTTTTGGATGGTTTTCGTCCAAAGAGACCCCAGTTGTATATTTATGAAAATGTTAGGGACCGTTGCTACAATTTTCCCTTGATTTTATTATATTGCATTTGAAGAAATATCTACACATATGAATCATAAATCACTCAATCAAACATGTAATTAAAACTCCAATATAAATAATCCCATGTTAACTTATCCTTCAAAAATTTCTTCATCACAACACTCCAACATAAATAATTTTTCCCATCTAAGCTCGCATTAGTCGACTAAAGCAAATCGTTATTTGCACCAGCCATCATAAAAGAGTTTGACCTACAACTAATGTGTATGTTTCACTCATCATATTAATGCTACTTAATATTGATAATTCATTTGATTCTTAGAGTTTTAGAATGTCTTGATTTGTGTTTTCATGTTATTTTAGGTTAGTTGAATTGGTGCAAACCGTGCAAAACTTGGAGAAAAAGTGAAGTTGGCATGAATTAATGAAAATTTGATGTTGATGTTGAGAACTTTGATGATTGAAAGAAAAAAGTGAATAATGACGAAAATGGTGAAATCCAAAGTTTGAGAATTTAATTGCAACTTTTATATAGTTGATTCGGATCATGAAATAATAATTGAAGATTGCTAAGAATCAATCGGATGCAATTAAAAGTCAAAAGGGAGTAAAATGTGATCAAAATTTTTTCACAAATCAATTTTCAATCGAACAAATGTGATCCAGATTTTTTAGCCGGAGATTAAAATCCATTTTTGACATAATAAACGTTCGAATTGAAAAAAAAAAAAAACTATTTTCTAGCAAAGTTTTACCCCATTGAGTTATTTTTTCAAAGCATTTTAAATTGTTTCAATCGAATATTGGGAGAAAACGTTAAGATAAAAATACTTAAGATTTGCAGTGTAGAATTTTTATCAAAAAATGGGTGTTGCGGACCTGCGATGCTACATCAGTGGCGCCCCGTTGCCCAGTCTCGAGAGAAATGGGGAAAACAAGGTGTCGAGGCGCCATGTTTGTGGTGCTACGGAGGGAGATGTTTTGAATTTTTTGGATCTTTAAATCTCAATCTAACCCTAACTCTTCCAACAATTCATGACATAGTTATAAAACCCACCAGTCGAAAAATTGGTGATGTGCCCTTTTCCAGTTCAAGTAGATTAATTTAATATGAATACACATGACTGGTCAAAAATCGTTTTGACCGAGTCAACCGGCGGTTTTGACCAAGTTAACTCGGCCAATTTACCAATTTTCAAAATTACCTTTTAAAATTTTAGGGGTCCAAGGACTTGAACCTAGGACCTCTAAGTAAAACAATTAGTTCCCCACCACTAGAGTTGCAAAGTATTTTAATGTTTTTTATGTGCAATAAGTTATATATATCCAATTAATCATACATATGTTTTCTAAAAGTGTTTTTATAAAAACTTTGGTCAAACATTTTACTTTATTTTATAGACCTAAATAATTAGTGAAAAATAATTTAGAAATAATAATAATTTTGCCTAAAAAAATTTTATACATTTTTTTTTTATTTTTCTTAGATTTTTATGCAATGGCCCACAAGTTCGACTATTGAACCACCAGTTCAACTAGTAACCCGAGCCCAGTATCTTGTCAGGGTCAATGTCCGGGTCAAATCTAATAACTATGCTTCATGATGTTATAAATACAACCTCAAAAAATAACTTTTCAATTACAATTCATCGAGATAAAAGCAAGAAATCATTTAAAAAAAAAAAAGGAGAAATCAAGAATAATATCGCAAATGAGCTTGAAGATCTATCAAAACTAGTTTTTTTATTCTCTTCTCTATGTTGCTTTATTTGAATTTGATTATCTCTATGGCTTCTGTCATGAACTAAAAATCTAATCTAGAATTTGATGTAACCAAAATTTAAGAATATGGTTTGATTTTATTATAGCTAATTCTTTGAGATTTCCCAATCATATTTATTTGTGTTATTTATTCTTAATGTTTTCAATTCATTGACCACTATTGAATGATTAGAGAGGAAAATTTATATGCGATGTAAGAATAACACAATCTAAATTTTATAAGTTTCGAGAGAAAAGCATACAATCTTTGAAGCATATTTCACTTAAGAACCATGAATTTGACAATTTCTAGATTTTAATTCGGAATAAAGATATTGGAATTGAAATATATGAATAGTTTTTACTCGGCACTTGAGAGATAGAGTAGAATTACATTGGGTTCTTACTTATAAACTTAGAAAAATTTATTAGAAATAGTTATATAATTGAGAAATATATTTGATAGTTATGTGAAATCAAAATCCTAGGCTTTCTCTAGTTGATAAATGGGTAATTGGCGCAAAACGTCCCTACCTATGATGGGTTTTGTGAAAAATGTCCCTACATTTGATTTTTTTTGGCGCAGAATGTTCCTACCTTTGTATTTTCTGGTGCAAAACGTCATTTTCGCCAATTTTTAACATAAAATGACAATTATACCCTCCTATATAAATTAAAAAGAAAAGAAAAGAAAAATAAAGAATAAATTGTAATATGCTCATCGACTTTTTTTATATGCAGATCAGTCCAAAATATTTGCAAGAAAGGGCTCACTTTATCATAATTGTACCCAAGCACCCGTCTCCACCATTTCGAACCGGCAGAACCTTCCCATATCTGATCTCCCTCCTCAACATCAACCACAATCACCACCACCACCACTAGTCGTCGTAAGCCACATCATTGACGCTCATATCCACCACCAATAGACAGCAAATTCGAACATCAACAGAAGAAAAAATAGGACAAATTTTATGTCAAATGGCTAAAAATTGGGCAGATTTTGATTCAAAAAATTGGAGCAAGTAATGGATCAATCGATTCAATTGAGGAGTTACCCAATATCGTATTGATCCGCCGAAGGTTTTACTGGGTCCAATTTGTAGAAATAAAATCACTTTGCCTGTCAATTGGAGGTAGATTCACTGAACTTATACGCGTGGATGAGGGGTTGGAATTTGAGCCTAAAAATTTTGAATTACTGCACTATTTGATGATATGAAATCATGGTTGAATGTGCATTGGAGTGTAGAAGAGGCTAATATGTGTTGGGCGTGATGAGTGTGATCGGAAGAGTGGTTGTCGCCAAGTTTTTGGTTGCGAACGGTGACCAATTTTGTGGCTATGGGGGTGCATTGGGGGCGGCGTGAGGTGGGGATGGTGGTCGGATTTGTTGGGCGGGTGAGACCGATACCGATGGTGGTGATACTCGACGGCCTAGGGGGCGGGATGGTGGTTTATTGGAGGTGGAAGTCGGCGGTGACAGAGATGGGAAGATTCTGTCGGTTGGAGACGGGGGCTTGGGTGCAATTATGATAAAGTGAGCACTTTTCTTGCAACTATCTTGGACTGATTTGCATTTAAAAAAAAGTTGAGGAGCCTATTGCAATTTATTCTTTATTTTTCTTTTCTTTTCTTTTTATTTATATAGTATGTTATAATTGTCATTTTATGTTAAAAATTGGTGAAAATGACGTTTTGCGCAAGAAAATACAAAGGTAGGGACGTTCTGTATCAAAAAAATCAAACGTAGGGACATTTTCTACAAAACTCATCATAAGTAGGGACGTTTTGCGCCACTTACCCTTGATAAATCTTTCAAACTTGTATTGATATCGTTAAATTTGTCACTGTATTCACAATTCGATTAGTTAATAATATTGGTTCTAAAACTAGACTTTCTAGATAAATTAAGAGCTAAACAATTATAATACTTAGTATAAATTGAATATCAATCCATGTGAATTTGATATTCTAACCTCATTATTATATTACAAACTTGACACTATACACTTATGGTAAAATTACATTTTAACAACCAATACAATAATATCTTGAACAGATACGAAGGTCCAATCAAATATCAAATCTGAAAATGAAGAAAGTAGTGAGGAGATTAAAAAACACTAATTCTTGATAGTGCAAATGCCGTCCACCGAGAGTTCGAAAAAAGTATTCATATGTATTGAAGTTCTTATATCACCCTAAGTCAGCTTGCCTTTCAATTTAAAGCACCTTTAAGATTCCTAGTAGGCTAATATATTAAAAAAGATAAAAAAAAAAAAAAAAAAAAGATTGAACCCCAATTTTGAGGATCCTCCACCGTCCTGCCCCTAGAACATTGTGGAGGAGGAAAATCGCGGGATGTGTCTCATCAGGTTAGAATACAAGAGCTGACATACTGGTATCCACAAAGAGTCTGATTTCAAACCTTGTTAGATACAGAAATTGAACCCTCATACTGTGGCTACCAGTTCAATTGAGACTATCGCACTCCTGTTCTTTGCACTAATATACTAGTTCCTAGTAAATATTGTCCGAGATCCACCTTCCTTAATATCTTTGTCAAGGTACAATGGTGCAGAAATAGAATAATATATGAATAAACCATGAGCTTTTGTTAGGCTATTTCCCTATAAGCACCATAAAAATTCTTTATAATCATAGAGATTTAGGCCTTTTACTTTTGTGGCATATTCCTTTCATACATGGCAAACATTTCAAAGTGCGCATTTCAAAGTGACGATCCTTTTCAACATGTACATTTCACGATCGTGCAGCCCAAGCGAGCCACTAGGCCCTGTTTGGTGGCCATTATTTGAGAAAAATAATGGGAAAGGAATGTTAATTGCAACATAAATAAATTGTAAGAATATGTGGTTGCACTTGTTCTATACATTAATAATAAAATGGACGATTGGATATGATATTTTCATGAAATATGAATTTACTATATTTTTCCCATTTTGATTTTTCTGAAAAAATGAATTATTAGTTGATTTTGATAAAAGTTAATGGAAAATTTAATAAAAGTTGTGGATTTGAATTAAAAATGAGTTTGAAGAAACGATTTTTATAAAATGGGAATAAGACAAAAACTTCAGGATTGTTCTTTTCGTGTTTCAATTTTGAGTTTTGAATTCATTTTGAGTTTTGTGTTTTGAGTGTCAATTTTGAGATTGCTGAAAACGCGTTCTTTTTGTCATTTTGAAAAATTATTTTCAAAAATAAAAATAAAAAATGCATTTACTTTCTAATGTTGAAAAACTGATTATTCAATATATATATATATAGTTACTTTACTTATATAAAAAAAGCAAAAGTGGCTGCCATTGTGGTTAAGGCATTGAAATTTCATGTTGGTGACTTGGGTTCGATTACTTTGTATTGAATTGCATTGAAACGGAATCAAACTAGTGATCTTCAAAAAATTCGTTACTCTCCCAACTAAGCTATCCCACTATTAAATAAATTTGGCCGTTTTCCGCTTTTTGAAATTTTGGCTTGGTTTTGACTGAAAACAATCAAAACGATTTTTTTCGCGTTTTCTGTTTTGTTTGTAAAATTTAAACTCGTTTTTGGAAATTCGTTTTTGAAATTTGAAAAGTAAACTTGTTTTCAGTTTTTTCGAAAATTTAAAACCGAAAATGGTTTGACATGCTATTCATTTTTCTTGAAATTGAAGTCTAGTTGGACATTATATATAGGTCCTGCAGGAGTTTTTGTAGGGGTCTTTTGGGTTACACAATTAAACGCAACTTTTGTCGCATCGTTCCATTAATTAAGTCATGCATTGCATTGTCATTGTGTAGGAATAAAGTTCATCAAAAGTCTGGATTACAGTAAAAATCACTCTTACCCTAAATGATCTTGTAGAAATATATTTCACATAATAAAAACGAATTAATCCATTAAAGTTTTACAAATTACAACATATAAAATATCACTTGCAGAAAAACATACATTCAGATCTCCTCAGAACTCCCATCAAATGGAACCAGAGAAGACATAAAACTGCGTTATAATAAATCTCTCTCTCTGATATATGTAAAGCTTGGTAGAGTTAAGAATCTGATTCTGGCACAGAAGTTGGATTGACTTTCTTGAACACAGCGGAGAAGCAACCAGATTTTCCAACACTGTCTTGTGATGGTTTCTCTTGACTTGTATTCTTTTGTTGTCCGTTGGTCTTCTCTTTATGGAGTTTCCTCAACACGTAAACTTCAGCAATATCAACATTAGGATTCAACATGGCTGCTCTGTCGATACAAAAATACAGATGCAAGAACGAAGACTGATTGAATTGAATTGAATTGAAACGATGAATGAATGAATGAAGGGAAGAATGCAATTAATGGGATATATATAGACTTTTGATGAACTTTATTCCTACGCAATGCATGACTTACTTAATGGAACGATGTGACAAAAGTTGGCATTTACGTGTGAGTCCAGCTACTTTTCTTGCACAACAAGAAAATCTTCAGGAATGGAATTTCTTTTTAATTTTAATTTTTTTAATTCTAGATGCTTGCTTGGGATTCAAGAATTTACTGATCAATTTTCTTTTAAAAAAAGTTTAGCCACAATTACATAGACAGAGCCAAAAAGATACATTAGGTTGGGTTGAAATTTAATTTTGTTTTTTCAATGAACTTATACCATAAAAAATACTGTAAACCAGACAAGATTTAGTTTAAAAGGTTAAATTCATGACAAACCTATAGTGTGGGTCATAATGAATGTTGTTAAAACCGGCTCGATCGATTCGACCGGTAAAATCAAGAACCAGATCCAAAATCGGGCAAAATCATGCACAGTTAACTTATTATGACAAAATCAATCAAAACCCACTGAACCACTGAATCGGTCGATTCAATCATAAACCTGTGAACTAGTCGCGGTTGGTGGTTTTCCCGAATTTTTTTTTTTATAGTTTAAAAAATTTTAAATTCATGAATATACCTCATAAATTACAATTCAAATGCCCATAAAAAATATTAGATGTCATGCTCATTTTATAGATGTACTTCTTTTAAATGGTTTCATAAACTTTCAATATGGGATATTGCCTTTTATAGATGTTCTTCTTTCCAATGATTTCATAAACCTCCAATGTGAAATAGTGGTATAACAAAAAAAAAAAAAAAAAAAAACATGTCAAAAATATGCCCATCAAATTCATTTCCTAAATTATGTCTAATTGACTAATTTGATTTTGAATACCAACAAATTAAATTGTGATATTCACCTTCGTCATTTCATTTATTTAATTTTCAAATTTAACTTAAATCGCACTTGATTATTAATATATTAATATTAGATATCATTTTCTATAAGTTTAAAATATTTTAATTTAACAAAATAAACTATTTTAACATATTGATTTTTAATTTTTGAAGCATCGAGACTAATTGTAGGATAATGAATCTAATTAACAAAAATAGATTTACTTTGAATTATTAATATGAAAATTTAAAAAAATTTATTGTTTTCATTTTTTGACCGTTCATTTTTTCCTGGTCGATGACCGAGTCAGTTTTTAAAATATTGGACATAATATATTTTTGAACACTCGTAACAAAGTTCTAACAAATATATTTTTAATTAATAAAATTAAATACATAGCATATTACTTATTTTGACAATAACATCCATTTCATAGTCGAAATAAATATTTTTTTGAACCCACAAATATAAATAAGTAATATACGAAAAAATTTATTAGAAAAAATTAAATTACTTTTAAGTTTAGTCAAACATTTGGCATTTTAAATTGTTCAAACAAGTCATTTATGATTTTATCTTTAATCAATAAGTATTATTTGTTATATAGTAAACTAATTTGATTATAAGTGAACTTTTTAAGTGTGAGATAAAATATTTAATTTGTTAACGAGTTATCTGTGTATCATGAATATGAATAAAATAAATATGTAATTGTTGCAGATTTTGAAACTAAATTTGAATTATTGAACATTGCACTTGAGGTTGAAAATGAAGTTAATTTGGCTAAAATTAATATTTGTACTTGACAATTTTTTTTTAGTCTTTCACCATGAATTTACTTCTGGGTTGAGGAATTAATTTTTTGGACTGGACTAAATTTTTTGTCCCACCATGTTGTTTTTGGGTTGGGAGTTGGGCTAAGCCATAGCCCACCCCAGCCCCCCCTCCCTCCGCCCATGGAGATAGAATAAGATAATTCATTTAAGTGTATTATTATTTTAATAAATAAGAAAAAAATACATTTTCTTCAGATAGGGAGCTATTTCAATTATTTAAATCATTTCAATTTAAACACTTGGTAGAAAAAAAAAAATGTTAGTTTGTTTTAGTTGTGTATCATACAGATCTCAGAATTTAAAAGTTAAAAATCAAATAACCAATCCCATGTTTAGTTTTCATTACTTTCAAAATACATTTTTTCTCTTATTTTTAATTACACATTTTTCAATAAAATAATATTACATGTAAACTCAAAACTTTCATTTTTTTAACCACACATTATACATTAGAATACTATTCCAAAATACATTTTGTTGAGAAAAATGTCGCTCAAAGTCTTTCTCTTGACTGGATAACATCATGTACTGAAATGGAATAAAAAAATGAAACCAATATAAAATTTACCATTTTACACATTATGTTATATTGAGCGATCGAGATATTTGAACTTTTGCTGTAAATCATTTTTTTTTTTTTTTGTGGCATTTTTAGTCCTATTTAACAATCATTTTTTAAGAAAAAAACAATGAATTGAATAATGATTTTTTACGAAAGAGTGTGTAATTGAAAAATAGAAAAGGAATTTCGATTTACATTCAGAATGTTTTATTATGTAAATGTGTGGTTGAAAATAAGTATGTTGGAAAAAGAATTTGAAAATAATAGTTGTCAAACGGCGACTTAGTAGTATCCTCTTTTAAACCCTTTTTTTAATATATAAACCATCTAGGCAAAGGACTTAACTTTTCGTGCATTTTTCTCCACTTTGAAAAATAAGGAGAAATTTTGGATTTACATGTAAAATTATTTTATTGAAAAATGTGAGATTGAAAAAAAAAAAAAAAAAAAAAGAGAAAAAATGTATTTTGAAAATAATGCGAATCAAACAATGGTTTAGTTATGTAAAATTAAGCTTCAGTGACAATAAATGAAAACATGAAATTTTTGAAATTGCACATGAATCTGACGTTAAAATTTAAGAAATGATTGCAATTTGATGGTTTTCCCTGCAATTATGATATTCATATTACCAGTTCCTATCACATGAGGGCTCAATTTCACAATATTGAATAGGTTAGGGGTTAAAACGTTTTTGGAGGTTGAGGATATAATTTCTCACTAGTTCAAAGATTAAGGGGCATGATCTTAATTTTCCCTAACGTAGTAGAGATATTTTTATTGTTATAATGTATATATCTTGGATAAATCCCCCTTCACCTAGGGGTGCCCGGGTTTGACCCAGGCACAAAATCCCTGTGAAGGAAGCAGGGTTCATATATCTTTGTGGTAGTGTTCTAAATGTGGCGCTGGACACGGCCAATAAGTGACAAAAATGCGACATCTAGGACATAAGTGTGAATTTAGCGTTCAACACTTTCGTTGACTGCTCTATGGCGCCCCTAGGTGCACCTAAACCCACATTATTATTATTATTATTATTATTATTATTATTATTATCTTTGCCAATTTTTTTTATTTTTATTTTTAAGTTTTTCAATTTTTAGGTCAATTGGATTAAAAATTCAAAAATTAAAAATTATAAAATTTTTAACTTTTAGGTCAAGTGATTGAAAGACCTAAAAAGTTGCTTATCCACTTATTGGTCCACTAATTTATAGAGGGCAACTCCAAATATTTTGTTGTAAACTTTCGATGTGGAATAATAATTCATTTGGTTTGACTATACTATATTTTACCTTAGGTTTGGCCGTAATGCATTGTACCTTTGATTTGCCTTCAGTGTATCGTACATTTGATTTGACTGTAATGTATTATACTATTATATAAATAGTTATTTGTATTTTATTTAATTAATCAATCAATCATTTTCCTATCTTAAAATAATTAATAAAATTTAAAAACTCTCCAAATATTTCAATTAACACTATTATAATATATCTTGTTTATTGTTTATTTAAAACTGCATTTGGTACTATAATTTGTATGTATTATTAAATAAAATTTAAATTGATTAAAAATTTATAATAATATTAAAATAAAATAAAAAAGTGTTTTTTTTTTTGTTCGCTTAAGCCTCACTTAGGCGCACATCGATTGGATTTTGGCCTTCACACATCGTTACTCATTAAGCTTTTTAGAATACTACGTTGTGGTATTAATTTAATTTGTTACAACCATTTATTATTAAATTACTTAATTTATTATATTTACTTTTTAAAATTACATATATTAAAAATAGAACTTGTTTATCAAATTAAACATGCTCGCTACTGCAAAATAAACTAAAAAAAAAAAAAAAATTAGAAAGTCAAAAGAAGGTTGAGGAACAATATTCTCAACAATTTATTGAGATAAGAAATTGTAGTCGAGAAATTAGTACAGAAGTATAAATATAATTGGTCTCAATCAAGGGCGGACCTAAGAATTTTTTTCAATGCGGACAATCTTAGTAAAAGAAAAAAAAACACAAACATTATATTAAAAATGAAATACCTTACAATAGTTTTTTACGAGCTTTTATACTTTGATATATTTGTATAATCAATTCATTAAAAATATATCATTCTCCACAAAAACAATAAGACTATCATTCATCCACTCATCTCTAATTCGATTGCGCAATCTATCCTTCATAATGTTCATAACAAAAAATACTCTCTCTACCAAAACAATAATAACCGAAGAATTTGTAGTTAATAAGACAATCAATTGAATAAGAAGCAAATACAAATTCAATATCATTATTTAATCATCCGAAGCTTTTGATCTCAATTTTTGACAATTTACTAGCTCACAATTTGACAACTAACATTAGGAAAACTAAAGAGTTTACTTACAATTCACAAACCCTATTTGATATTTTGGATTAATCGAACCGAATCCCTAAAATATAATGAAACGACTTCTTCCACGAATTCGATTTTTCTTCATTTTGTAGCTCTTCGAATTTTCTTTGGTGAAAATTGTAGGTTTCACTTTTCAGGTTTTGTTGTTTCGACGGGATAAATCATCGGGAAGGATTTGTAGTAAATAAGACAATCTTATAAGATTGGGCCAGTTATTTGGCCCATTTCAATTGTTATTATTATTATGGGAAAAATTCATTTCTCCTACTCTAACTATATACTATTTCAAAAATAAGAAAACAACTTTCAAATTTCTAAAATTAGATATTTGTTATATACATACACTCTATATAGTTAACTCACCCCTCATCCACCACCCCTACCGCTCCGACAACCGTTTCAAAGACTATTCCGGTGATAGTTTCGGCGACTATTTCGATGACCGTTCCAGTTATTACTCCGATTCCGATAACTGTTCCGACGACTTCTCCGATTTCAGGTTTTATATGGTCACAGATTCAAAATTTAGTTATTTATATATTATTTTTCAGTCACAAATAATAATTTTATACGTCACCGTTTATTTTACGATCATAGTTCAAAATCTTGTAGGTCACAATTAATTAGTTTGTCACAGATTTCAAAATTAGTTGGTCACAGATCAAAATTTATATGTTACACGGTCATAGATTTTCAAATTAGTTGGTCACCAATTTTTCACGGTCACAAATTATATAATTTTTAGGTCACATATAACAAAATTGTTGGTCACGGATTATTATCAGTCATATATTTTCAAATTTATTGGTCACAAATTAATTTTTAGTCACAATTTTAAGGTCACAGTTAGATTTTTTTTGTGACCACCACCGAGACTACCAGCGACTTCTGTGACCACTCCCGTGACCATCACCGCCGTTGTCGCCAGAACCAACAACACCACCCAACACCACCCCTTGTGACCATCACCGACTTCTGTGACCACCACCGACTTCTGTGATTATCCCAGTGACCACCACCTCACCACTGCCACCAGCTACATCACCACCGCTGCCAACACCACCATTGCCAACAACCACACAAATCATCCACCGCAAAACCACTTCACCGTCACCAATATCCACCACCAACATCACCAAATCCACATGCACCACCACCAACCAAAAAAAAAAAAAACCCCCAAAAAACCACATTTTCCTCCACCTCCACCACCAACCACAAATCCCCAATCACCAACACCGCACAATCACCAACCACAAAAATCACAGATCAAAAATCAGTGTAAAACCCTAAACCGAAACCACCACCAACACCGCCTCCGCCATCACTAACCAACAATCACCAGCGACGAAGAGAGACGAGATAACAGCGAGGGAGAGGCATCGCTGTGAATGCCGCTTCATTTTCAGATCCACCGTCCACAAGGAGATCTGCTTAGCGTCTAGATCTGCTTAGACAATAGAAAATGGAGGCCCAATAAATCAATTACCTAAACCAAGACACACAAACCGAGGCTCGTCTCTGAGGCGGTGCTGGTTTATTGAATGCGGTTGCTATATTAGGCAGCATGTCCGTGATTTTAAGTGGTGGCTCACGTGGCGGACTGGCGACAGGGATGACCAGATTGACTCCGATGTGGGCGGTGGTGCTCTGGCGACGATGACAGCGTGCTCCCAAGGAGAGAGACGGGAGGGTGAGGAAGAGAGAGGGAAGTGAGAGACGGGAGAGAAGAAATGAATTTATGGTTTGATTTGGGATGAAATAAAAATATAATTTGTATATATATATATATATATATAATCTGTATCTAATTAAAAAATATTTATTTTTGAAAATTAAAACTTGAAATTTGATTTTGGAAAATGAATCTTGAAAAGTAAGGAATTGAGTAATTTGCACTATTATTATTATTATTAGGTTTTTTTTTTTTTTTTTTTTTTTTTTTTTTTTTTTAACTTGGGTTACTGACCTATATTGTTAAATGGGGGTGGCCCAAAGTTTAGTACATGCATCTGTTTACACTGGACCTTCATTAAGCTTGCTCCTGGTCTCAACTACTTCTTTTCCCATTTAATTTTAATCGAGTAGATAACTTGAAATAATCAAGACTCAAAGTAAATATGTCATAATTTTCACAATGAAAACTCATTTCTCATCTAATATCATAATTGTTATGGTTTAGAGGTAATGAATTTCGGCAAGTCTAATTACGTACATGGTTGTCTTGACACTCCAACCCTAAGTCAGCTTGCCTTTCAATTTAAAGCACCTTTAAGATTCCTAGTAGGCCAATATATTAGTTCCTAGTAAATATTGTCCAAGATCCACCTTCCTATATCATTATCAAGGAACTATGGTGCAGAAATATAGTAATACATGAATAAACCATGAAAATTCTTTATAATTATAGAGATTTTTGCCTTTTACTTTTGTGGCTTATTCCTTCCATACATGGCAGGCATCTCAAAGTGACAATCATTTTCAACACGTAACATTTCATCTGATTCCCAATCAATCTATAGTGCTTAGGTATTTAATTAAAGGTAATGTCCAACTACTCCGAACTCGAGAAAAAAAAAAAAAGAGGTTTTTGTTAGATTCCCATTTTATAAAACTCGATTTTCTTCAAACTCATCTTTAATTCGGATTCATAATTTTTATCAACTTTTCAACGGTACATTTTATCAACTTTTATCAAAATTTACTAAAAAATCAGTTTTTTAGCAAAATTAAACGAGGGAAAATATAGTAAATTCATATTTCAAGAAAATATGATATCCAATCTTGCATGCTAGTATCAATGTATAGAACAAGTTCAACCACATTTAATTTTGCGATTAACATTCCTTTCCCATTTGCCCATATTTGATGGCCATCATTTGAAAATTCTTTTTTTTTTTTTTATAAGTATTCATTTTCAATCACATTTTCATACAATAAAATATTCTACACGTGAATTCTACTAGTATATCTACTCTATCTTAAAAGAGAGACGTTGATGTTACTATTCATTTGTGAATTATACTCACATATTACTGTTCCATATGTGGACAAAACAAAAAAAAAATAAATAAATAAAATTTGCCGTCTTTATTGACTTAATCGATACCAGTATTTATAAAAAAAATAAAAAATAAAAATCTGCAAACCGACTCAGTGATATAGTAACAATGAGACTAAGGGTCCATTTGATACGCTCTATTTTCCATGAAAAATGGAAAATATTTTTCATTTTCCAACTTTTGTAGTGTTTGATTGACAAAATTTTCCCGAGAAAATATTTTCCAACTTTTCAAATTTTCCATATTTTTGAGGAAAATAAATTTTTGATATTTTGGTGAGAAAATATTTTCCAACTTTTCAATTTTTTTTTTGTTTTTGCAATTGGAAAAAATTCTAGACACAATGGTAAAAAAAAATTTCACTTTTATTGGCAATTTCCATGCAAAACAAAGTCAAACGAATGGTATTCGATATGATTTTTTTTTTCAATTTTTTTTTGGCAATTGGAACAAATTCTAGACCCAATGGTAGAAAACATTATCACTTTAATGGACAATTTCCATAAAAAATGAAATCAAACGGATATCAAACTTTCAATATTTTCCATGAAAAAATATATCAATCAAACACAATTAATTACAATTCCCAGCAAAATAATTTCTAGGAAAATCTTTTCCCTGTAAAATATTTTCTTTCTACCAATTTTCTACATTTCTATCAAACGGACCCTAATTGGTATATATTTTCTTCAGTCGTCAATTGCGTTTGATATTTATAAATATCTTCTCTATACAATTGTAGTTGATATTTTATAAATATCATGTATTGGAGAAGCAAATCAATTCCTGATATATCTTTTAATTCATTCTTTCTCTCAAATCTTCTGACTCTCACTCTATCTCTCTCGTCGTGAAGCGGCAAAACGATCTCCATCGAATAAGGTTCATATTGTAATTGTAATGGTAATATCATTTCATTGGAGTGCATAGTTTGATTGTTTACAGTTTACTCATTCTGCTAAACCTTTTACCTAGCGCGCTTATGTAATTTGGACTTTTGTTTAGCTTGATGATTTCAACTACCCTAGTTTCTATGTTTAAATTTCACATGACATCCCAATTCATGTTATTTCTTCATTTTAACCTGGTTTTAGAATAAATCTTGGATATAATAGTATTTTTGAAGAAAAAACCTACTTCAGTTTATATAATAGAATTAGGTTTGCCTATGCATGTCTTATACAACATGATGATCGTCGTAGTGTTGGGCAAGTTGGGAGAAGCTTCAGTTGCATGACAGATACTGGTAAGTTTTTAATGCTGATTAAATCTTTCAATCTTTATGTTGTTTCCGTTTTATTATTTAATGGATTTTAACTATGCTTTGCGATTAGATTCTAATGTAAATATTACAAAGTTAATGATTTCAGTGTTATACATGTACAAAATCGGATGTCCAATGAATTATTGTTAGCAGGTAAAAATAAAATAAAATAAAAAAAATTGAAGGCTCCGCCAGAGATGGAGCTATTGGGGTGGGGGGGGGGGGGGAGGGGCCAACATTGTCCGCGATACACTATTCCTAGTTAATTTGTAATGTATTTTTCAGTTTGGCCCTCCCTCCCCCCCAAGATTTTGACTCGCCCCAAAATTTTGAAATTTTTTATTTTTTTTTCCCGTTAATAAATATTGAGTAAATAACTTACATTTTAAAATTCCACCATACAAAAATCTTAGATCTAAACAAAAGATCCAATAGTTACTTAAATTAATCAATAGTCCAAATCCAATCCAAAACCTAAGTTCCCAATTCCTAAGCCCAATTAATTAAAACCCAATTCCCAACCTGGTTTATACATAATACATATTTACTTGTTCTTGAATATTTGAATTTAAGAATTAAGTAGAGTAGTTGCTGTTAGTTTGTGTAATTGTGTTAGTTATTGAATATTTGAATTTAAGAATTAAGTAGTAGAATAGTCAGTAGTGATTGAATCGAACATTGAATTTCAGTACTATTTTGGTACTTAAAATCGTCGTTTTCAATTCTCTTAGTTAAAAAAAAAAAATTCGGGGGCTCCGCCCCCCTCCACCCCCTATTTTCGTCCTCCCAAGATTAAAAAGCTGGCTACGTCCCTGGGTTTCGCATTGTGCAGAGCATTTGCTCCGCAAAAAAAAAAAAAAAAAAAAAATTGTGGCAAGGAAATTACTCATAATATATGAAAATATTTCATTTGTTTATGTAATTTTAAATTTGTACTGAGGCCAAGTATATGCATATTAATTCCCATTCATCGATTTACAGTACAGAAGGGATAACAGTAAAATCACTCTTACTCTAAATGATCTTGTAGACATAAATAGTTTCACATAATAAAAACGAATTAAACAAATTACAACAAACCAAATATCATTTGCAAGAAAACATACATTCAGATCTCCTCAGAACTCCCATCAAATTGAACCAGAGAAGACATAAAATTGCGTTAAAATGAAACTCTCTCTCTCTCTCTCTCTCTCTCTCTCTCTCTCTCTATATATATATATATATATATATATATATATATATTAGATAAAGCTTGGTAGAGTTAAGAATCTGATTCTGGCACAGAAGTTGGATTGACTTTCTTGAACGCAGCGGAGAAGCAACCAGATGATCCATCAACACTGTTTTGTAATGGTTTTTCTTGACTCGTATTCTTTTGGAGTCTGTTGGTCTTCTCTTTATGGAGTTTCCTCAACACGTAAACTTCAGCAATATCAACACTAGGATTCAACATGGCTGCTCTGTCGATACAAAAATACTGATGCAAGAACTAAGACTGATTGTATGGTATGAATTGAATTTAATTGAATTGAAACGATGAATGAATGAATGGACGAAAGAATGCAATTAATGGGATATATATAGACTTTTGATGGACTTTATTCCTACGCAATGCATGACTTGGAACGATGTGACAAAAGTTGGCATTTACGTGTGAGTCCAGCTACTTTTCTTGCTCAACAAGAAAATCTTCAGGAATGGAATTTCTTTTTAATTTTTTTTTTTTATTCTAGATGCTTCCATGGGATTCAAGAATTTACTGATCAATTTTTTTCTAAAAAATAATCAAACACAAGGGAAAAAACCACATGTACCGGAAAATTTCTCTTCAGATGTTGTGTTGGCAACATTTGATTGGATCTACTTTTGTCGTGAACAATGAAAAATCGCAGGGTGTATATTAAAAAAATCAATGAAATAAAATTCGTACACCTAACGTTGTTGTACAAAGATTTGTACAATAGACGCAATATATACAATTCTTTTCCAAGTAATTATCTCAAATAATTAATGTTATATTAAATTGAATTTCAAATATTTAAGTATCTGTTTGAGCCACATTAAATTTTTATTCTCATTTTCAATCACACGTTCTTTAATAAAATAATATTTTTATCACATCAATAATTTTTCATTATTTTTCAATCTCACATTTTCCATCAATCTACTATTCCAAAATATATTTTTCCAAAATAATGTGGCTCAAACACACCCTTAAATCATTTCAATTTAAACACGCGGTAGAAAAAATGTTAGTTTATTCTACTATGTTTTATACAGATCTCAGAGTTTAACCCTTTGTTTGGTCCCATTAAATTTTTTATATTTCTTAATTTTAACCATACAATTTTCAAATAAAATAATATTATACACAAATTTAAAACTTTTTATTATTTTTTATATTCACGTTCTCACTTCAATCACTATTTCAAAATTTATAAATTCTCTAAAATGAGAGCCAAACAGGACTAAAAGATAAAAATCAAATAACTAATTCTCTAAAGTACCTGCCAGCCATTTTTCAATATAAAACTAAAGTGTAGAAATTTTGACAGCCATTTTCTGCACACATAACATAACTAACTTATCAATCTTTTGACTTCAATGGGAAGTCAAATCTGACTTCGATTATTAACATTCCAAGACTATGGGCATTGACTGCATAACGTCGTGTACTCAAATTTACCAACCGTTCAATATGGATTCACAACAAATATTAAATACGAAGTTTACAAAACTGAAATCCTAAATCTGTAATTATTTTTTAAATGGGTTGGTGAATTTAATATGGTCAAAATCGACTCAACTTGGTTAGTATCTACTTTATTTTCTCCGTGTTATCAATCTCTACATTGATAAGTTGAACGTGTTAAATTTTAGAGTTTAATTATTGTTGATCATAATTATTGAAGTCCTTGTAAATTCCGATTTTTCCCTAATTTATTTTATAAATAGGGAGCCGTCCTTAGCCCTTATTATTATCATAAAAAATAGAGAAGGCTATAGAAAATAGGAATGCAATTTGCTCTTGTAAACATTTTTTTATCATAATAAATTACTGCAACGACTAGAGAGGACACGGTCTCACATTCAGTAGTATTCTCTTTTGGACCATTTCTTTGATATATTTGTAGACATAAAAAAAATATAAATAAAATAACAAATAATGGTTTTGGTCAATTTAAGCCTCCGTTTGGTACACATTAAAATTTTCATTTTCATTCTTCTATTCATTTTCAACCACACATTCTTCAATAAAATAATATTTTCCATTACATCAATAATTTTTTCTTTTTTTTTTCAACTACATATTCACTATCAATCTACTATTTCAGAATACATTCTTCCAAAATAATGTTGCTCAAACACATCCTAAATAACTTGCCCAATTAAGTTTATTAAATTAAAAGCCTACTAAGGCCCATCATTTTGACATATGGTTGATTATAACCTTAATGTTTTGATTTTAACCAACATGTCATTTTATTTACTAACATTTGAATTTGAGTGATTAAGCTTTCAAAACTATCAAGATTATAAATCAGATTCGAAATGAAGATCAAAGTGAAAGTTAGTATTCGAGACGATAATGATTTACATGCGACGATCGAATTGGAACTTGAAGATTCGCAAAAGACGCAACTAAAGATACAAGCCAAAAGAACGACAAGTCAAGACAATTAAACATTGTACATTTAAATGTAAATATATTAATTCGTTAATGTTTAGCAAGTTCATAAAACTCAAATTATTTTCATAATTCGTCATTTGCATAAAAATGCTTTTGAATCATAATATAAAATAGATTTTGAAAGAGCAATTTAAAAAAAAAAAGAGTCAACTTTCGGTCAACCAGTTTGGTCGACCGAAGTATGGTTCGGTCGACCGATTTGATCAACCGAAGTATCAATCGAAAATTCAACGGTTTGATTTTTGCAATGACTATATCACACTTTCGGTCGACTGAAGTTGCTAAACTGAAAGTTCCTGCAGCCTCCTATTTTACTCTATAAATATCCATCTTCTTTGCATTTAATCCTAAGATTTTATAAGAGCAATTAAGAGAGTATACTTATTGAAAATCATTGGACTTACTTGATTTTAAATTATATTTCATTTATTACAAAAAAATTCTTGATTGATCAAACTAATTTTCATCTATCTTATCAAGAATTCTTTTTGCAATGAAACTTTCTCAATCTTATCTATTTTTCATTCTTAATAGAAGTTTTCTTTACCAACATATTTATTAAAGTGTAAAATCTTTCTTCATACTTAACTTGTATTATTTGTTAAGAGGGATTATTGGTTGAAAATTTTGATACAAAGAATTTATTGATTGATTAAAACCAGTTTCATCTATTTCATCAAAAAATCTATTCTACAAGGAAACTTCTCAATCTTATTTCTTTCAATTCTTGATAAATATTTTTTTGCCAACACTTTTATTAAAGTGTAAAATCTTTCTTCATAATTAACTTGTATTATTTGTTAAGAGAGATCATTGGTTGAAAAACTTTGATACAAGATACAAACTATTTCATCATTCATCAAAGTTTACAATAAAAAATACTTGAGCTTTATTATTTTCTATTTATTGAACTGTTTACCCAACTCTCTAATACTTAACTTGATTATATCATTGGTTAAGAGAGTTCTTCAATTGTAAAATTATCACTTATATTTTGACGATTTCGAGAGCCATGTGAAAACTCGATTGTAAGGATATGTGCTCCTTATTGTAAGTCACCTAAGGATAAGTGCTCCTAAGTCATTTAAGGATAAGTACTCATTGTTGTAAGTCACTTCAGGGTGGGTGCTCCTTGTTGTAAGTCACCTAAGGATAGGTGCTCCTTGTTGTAAGTCACTTAAGAATTGGTACTCCTTGTTGTAAGTTACCATTATAGTGTATTTGACTTTGCTCGTGACGGAGAGATTGGTAACAGGAAAGTAGAACACGTTATGTATCAAACCCCATTAAATTGTTTGTTATCTTTACATTATTGCACTTTACTTTACATTGCCATTTATATTGTGCTATATTCATACTTTAATTAAATTATCGAGTTTGCATATTTACTTCTCGTATTACACTTTGCATTTGTTTCTTAAGTTTGAATAGTTTGGAGACTAATTGTCGAAAAAGTTTCAAAAATCAATCGGTTAGTTATTCTTGGGCTAACACATCCCACTCTTTCAAAATCCACAATTATTTAATTCTAATTGAATTAATTGAGTAGTTGCCAAAATTAGTCACGAATTTTCCCTATAAATAGGACCAAAGGTTCAAAGGAAGAGAAAAAGAAAAGAAAAGAAGGGAAAAGTGTAGAAGAAAGTCACGAAATACTGAAAAAATCATTTCAACTCCAAGACCGACGAACTCGAAGAAAATCAAAATTTTCTTCAAATTAAGCAAACCCAAGAAGATCAAAGTCTTTTTCGAATTAAATCAAGATCAAATTCAAGTTTCGAAGTGCAAATCAAAGCTTCGAAATTCAAGTGTAGAACAAGTCAAGTTTTCGAGAAATTAAATTCTTAACAAATCTCGAAACTTAGGATTCAAGTCACGTGGCTCATCGTCTTCAAACATTTAGATCGTTAATCAAAGGATTTTACAATTTTGTAATGTATTTCTTAAAAATAAAATTTGTAATGATTTCTATATTTTAATATACGAAATCCATCATACAAATTTCTTGGCACGCCCGGTGGGACCTTCTTGTCATCCCATCTTTTGATCTCAAAATTTTCAACTTTCAACAACTACATCAACAATGGCAAACGAACAAGTGAAATAAACCATGACTTACCTTGAAGAGACACTTGTTGAATTGTTCCATGCGACTAGAACCCAAACAAAAATTGGGAAAACTCAACTGGTCAACTACTAAAGAAGTTCTCCAACAAAGACAGAATGAAAATTGCTTTCACAACCCAAACTCTCATTCAACAGAAAAGACCAAGAGTTCAGCAAAAAATTCTCGTTCGAGCTCCATCTCCTGTGGCATATTCTTTTCTGGATCTCCTCATACCACTTCTCTACAAAGGGGAGATACTATACGTCGTCCGAAGAATCACTTGAGCTGGTGATGGTTACGAAAGCGATGTCAGGTTCAGATGATCAGATCCAACAAATGGCTTTAGCCATTGAAAAGTTAACAAAGTTACTAGAAGAGAATGACGCACAGGTTGCACAGGCTAGAGTTGCAAAATCTATCAATTAAAGAAGGTCATGAAAATGTAGGATCTTCCAAAGCTAAAGATCTGGAAGTCCAAGAACGCCAACAGAAACAAGTTATGCATGATCGCATAGTTGTTCAAAAAGTTTTGCGTGATACTACTTAACTCTCCGTGGCTCTCTATTTGTCCACCAACTTCAACATATGATTACGAACACCATTCGTGTCTAGTATGGTGGTTCAATGCAATCTTCATTGGTGTATGCCAAGCTTTATAGTCATCGAATCAACGAAATGAAGATGCCACTTGGTTATCAACCTCCGAAATTTCAATGTTTTGATGTGAAGGGCAATCCGAAGCAACATGTTGCTCATTTTATTGAAACGTGTAACAATGCAGGCACTTACAATGACACCATGGTGATACAGTTCGTACGCTCCCTCAAAGGTGCAGCATTCGAATGGTATATCGACTTACCGACTAGTTCGGATCAAGTTGAACGAGAATTCCTAACACGTTTCTACAGCACTAGGTGAACTGTCAGCCTTCCAAACTTGCTTGAATGAAGCAGAGTAAAGAAGAGTCCGTTGTAGAGTACATTAAATGCTAGAGAAATCTCGTGCTCAATTACAAAGAACGAATAAACGAAGCATCTTCCATTGACATGTGTGTACAAGCCATGCATTGGGTAATCTCCAAGCAAATATGCCTCACTCCTTTGAGGAGTTGGCGACATGTACTCATGACCTAGAGCTCCAAATTGCAAGGCATGGGGGTTACTTACCAAGTGATCTATGTGACAATAAAGATCCTAAGAAAGAAGTAAAGAAGGACGTCAAGGTAGGTAAGTCCAAAGAGGCAATTATAATCTCTACTATCCCTACAAAGATAGCCTTCCAAGGGTCGAGATCAAACCTAAAACCAAAACCAGAGTTTAGACCTAACAAGGGACAAGTCCAAAATAGAGGTCATGTGACTCTTAAAGAACTTGAAAAAAAGGAGTACCCGTTCTCAGATTCTGAAGTTTTTGGAATTCTAGATCAACTCTAAAGAACTTGAAGAGAAGAAGTACCCGTTCTCAAATTCTGAAGTTTTTGAAATTCTGGATCAACTCCCCGAACAGAAGATAATCGAACTTCCAGAACCAAAGAGACCTGATAAAGTTGGTAAGGTCGATCATCCTAAATATTGTACATCTTATAGAATCATCAGTCACCCGGTGGAGAAATGTTTTGTGCTGAAAGATCTTATTATTCGCTTGGATAAAGAAAATAAGATAAAACTTAAAATCGGAGAAAATCCAACGATCGCCTGCTCGATGGTTTCATTTGGATCGTTTGATCCCATTCACATTGCAAAGAAGGAACATACGTGTTCTCATACATACAATGCTAGTAAATCCTTGGTTGAAAAGTTTGGACTGCAACTTTTAGAAGGAGCCATTTCAGTGAAATTTGAGATAGACGGAGAAATTACTATCAATTACGTCTATCAGTAATGGATGGATCACGTGTACCCAATCGTTTAACCTTTTACGAAATTATGATAGATGATTTGGATAATTGGGATTCTAATTAAGTCTGAAGATAAGATCGATGATGGTTGGTCTACCTTCATAAGTAAGAAGAAGAAATACCGAATGTCAAACAAAATAGGTAAAATATCACCTTTTACACCTCTTGCAGAATCGAGATTGGGACCATTGGGTATGAAAGTTCAACCCAATAAAAAAGTAACACTAGAAACAAATCAGGAAGGATGGACCCTTGTGAAAAGACGTCATCGAAAGACTCCACAATCTCCAAACCATGTGTTTGTAACGAGAAAGAAAAACTAAAAAACAATCAAAGAAGAAGCCCTAAAACCAAGTCAAAAGTGTCTACTAAATCAATGGGAGTAGAAGCTGCTTCACGTGTTCCTTATAGACTACCAACCCTGGGTGATTATTTTCGCAATGGTTTCTTCGACAATGAATGTTTTACCTCCAATGTTATCAACGTGGAGGAGAAAGATGAAATAAAGAATGTATCAAGAGAGAGATCAAAACAGAAGAAAACTATCTCACGACTCAATAATATTCTTTCCAATAGAAGTTTAGTAGAGTCTCTTAAACTTCATTTCGATGATCGGATGACTTTAGTCACTTTATTGATAGATCCGAAAGAATATGAAGGCAATATCTTAGAACATATTAGATCCACAACCCGACAAGACTGTATGACCACCATCACATTGGACGATGAAGATTCACAATTATACTTTTGTTTACATAATGGACCACTCTATGTTAGTGGTTATATTCGAGAATGCAAGATAGATCGCATAATGATTGATTGTAGATCTGCAGTGAACATCATGCTAATCAAAATGATAAAGAAGATTAGAATTATTGTTGGTGATCTGTCCAGGAATAAGATCACGATTCAATGACTTAACCAGAAAGGTCAAGGAGCCATTGGCATGATTCGTTTAAAGTTGCAAATATGGAAGTATCCTCAGCTCTCTTCATTGTCATCGATGCTAAAACATCATACGAGTTACTCTTTGGATGTGTTTGGCTGCATAAAACTAGAGTAGTACCTTCGACTTGGCACCAATGCTTCAAATATAGTTGAGATGGAGAAGTCAAATGTGTAGTAGCTGAGTCCAAACCATTCTTCAAAGAAGAATCTTATTTTGTTGATGCCAAATTCTACATGGAAGATGAAGAGCTTAATTTTGTAGGGTGACCATGTTCGGATTCAGAATCTAAGGAAATGTAGATGATGATGATGATACATCTGATGTTGTTCAATCTCATCAACTTATCAAAGGTAAATTAAAATTTACATTTGAAGGATTCTCTAAAGGTAAAAAAAAAACATCAAATAGACTCAACCAATGTTAAGGTATTGAGAAAAGATTTAACTTTTCCAATACCTAGTATTCTAAAATTGTTTCTATCCCATCAACTCATAGTAGTCCCGAGAGAATGCAAATCAACATTAGAAGCTTCAACATCTATTCCAGACATATCAAAGCTCAGTATTTCTAGCTCGTCCAAACAAGACAAGCCAGTTACTAAAATACCCGATGAACCAAAACAGACTTTCAGAGGGTGTTATAACCCTCAAGTCAAAAAGTTGTTTGAGAACGCCGGATTTGGGAAATGGACAACCTAGAAAATTAGGTGATCTTGATGTTGTCCTTTTGGGTGGGCGTATCCCTTCTACCTTTAATGATACCCTTATGTCGCAACCCATGTATGGTTTAAGATATGATTCAAATCCACCAAGAAAGATTAAAGTCAAGAAGGCTTCATCGAACCAAATCATGATTCAAATTTACGAATTGCAGGAGAAAAATCTAAACAACCAAGACCTTTATTGTTCGATTGAATTGAAAATGAGAATGCTAGAGTTTCAGTGTTTAAAAGGTTAAAAGGGAAAACCTTTCCAATGGTTGATGTAAAATGTAAAACTCTCATCTTTCAAAGGTTAAGTGAGGTTCTTTCTTCTTCTACCCAAATTGATAATAACGCACAATCTACATTTTCTCGACTTGGAATTAAAATTTCTAATCCAAGTCCAAAGCCTCAACGATTAAGGAAAAGACAAAAACATCGAAAAGTTTGCCCTTCTCTAAACAATAATGATGATGAAGAATAAGTCTTTGTTAATCACATAACTTTTGAAGAAGCTCTCAATTTAAAACCTGAGTCTGAAGACTCTGCCACAACAGATGAACCTGAACCGGCCCCACCTATATTTGAAGAAGAGGGACAAACTACTGTGGATGACTTGAAGTAATTAAACTTGGGGACTGAAAAAGACACAAGACCAGCGTTTGTAAATGCTATTCTCTATCAAAAAAAAGAATCAGAGCACAACCATTTACTTCAAGAATACAAAGACATATGTGCGTGGTCTTACAAAGAAATGTCGGGGTTAGATCTCAGGGTTGCAGTACATTACCTTGCAGTAAGACATGGAGTTTGACCGATCAAGCAACCTCAAAGAAGATTTCGACCAGAACTGATTCATCAAATTGAAGTGGAAGTCAACAAACTTATTGAAGTTGGATTCATATGTAAAATCAAGTACCCAACTTGGATTGCGAATATTGTTCTTATCAAAAAGAAGAATGGGCAATTACGAGTTTATGTTGACTTTCGTGATCTAAATCAAGCATGTCCGAAAGATGATTTTCCATTTATGATAATAGAGTTAATGGTGGATGCAACTACAGGGTATAAAGTCTTATCTTTTATGGATGATTTTTCTGGATACAACTAAATGCACTTGAGTCCGAAGATGAGGAACTAACAACATTTCGTACCCCTAAGGGCATATATTGTTATAAAGTTATTTCATTTGGATTTAAAAATACGGGGCAACCTACCAACGAGCAATGCAAAAAATCTTCGATGATATGCTACATAAGAATGTAAAATGTTATGTAAATGACCTTGTCGTTAAAACAAAGAAACGTGATGATCACCTACAAGATTTACGGGATGTTTTCGAAATACTTCGACGACATCAATTAAAAATGAATCAACTGAAGTGTGCATTTGGTGTCACGTTCGGAAAATTTCTTGACTTCATTGTTCGACATAGGGACATTGAAATAGATCAATAAAAAATTGATCAATAAAAATTTGACGCAATCAACATGTCGAACCAAGGAATGTGTATGAGTTGAAAAGTTTTCAAGGAAAACTCGCATATATTTGAAGATTTATCTATAACCTTGTCGAGCGTTGCCATCCATTCAACAAATTGATAAAAAAAGATACATTATTTGAATGGGACGATGCTTGTCGAAGTGCTTTCCAGAACATTAAGCATCATTTATATCATCCACATGTACTCACAGCTCCGATCCTAGGAAAATCACTAACTCTTTATGTTGTGGCACAAGAATATTCTCTAAGAGTACTTTTTGTCCAAACCAACGATGAAGGAAAAGAGAATGTTCTCTACTACTTGAGTCGGACACTAGTAGACGCCGAAATGAAGTATTTGCCTATTGAAAAATCATGCCTTGAGTTAATCTATGAGGCAAAAAAATTAAGACATTATATGCTATCAAACACGATATGCCCTATTTCAAAGATTGATCAAAGAACATAAAAAGGCCATCAAATGACAAGCTTTAATAGATTTCATTGTCGACCATCCAATTCCAACGGAATGGGGACTACAAGAAGACCTTCAGGATGAAGAAGTTCTATTTACTGAAGTCATACCATCATGGACGCTGTACTTCAAAGGGACAGCCCGAAGTTATGGTGCTGGAGTAGGAGTCGTCTTTATCACTCCCCATGATCTTGTTATGCCATAATCTTTTGCCTTAATAGACAGATATTCAAACAATGTAGCTGAATATCAAGCCCTTATCGTTGGCTTAGAGAAAGCTATAGATATGGATGTCCACTAGTTGGAAGTCTTTGGGAATTCTAAATTGATAATCAATCAACTTTTAGCTGAGTACGAAGTCCGTAATTCAAACTTCAAACCATATCATGAATATGCATCAACGCTTATGAAATGATTTGACTCGTTAAAAATTAAATTCGTACCTAGGATTGAAAATATGGAAGCTAATGCCTTAGCTAATTTGGCCACTGTTTTAGCTAGGTCGGATGGAGATTTTTCTCACTCCATATCAATTGCTCAAAGATAGGTGCTTCCGCCATTGCTACCAAGGATATGGAAGAGAACAATAGCATTGAAGTAATCGACGATGAGGAAAAAGAAGACGGAGACAACCAATAATCGATTTTCTTCAACATCAAAAGCTACCAGACAATCTACGGTGAAAAATCGAAATCAAGAGGTGTGTATCCCGCTTTGGAATCTGTGGTGCTCATCAGTTTAGATCCAAACTCCATTTTCGAATAAAGAGGATATGGTACTACTGGCCAACTATGGTACAAGACTCTATGGATTATGCAAAAAAATGTGAAGCTTGCCAGCTTATGCAAACTTCATCCATCAACCTCCGAAAACATTACATCCAACAGTAGCTTTAATGCATGGGGTCTTGATGTAATTGGACCCATAACTCTAAAGTCTTTAGCTGGACATTCATACATCCTTGTCAGGATCAACTACTCCTCTAAGTGGATTGAAGCCATATCATTGAAAGAAGTAAAGATAGAAAATGTTACGGATTTCATCCGTATCCAAATCATTTATCGATATGAGGTCCCACGATACATCATCACCGATAATGGAAAACCCTTCTGCAATAGTCACACAAACAATTTATGTGCAAAATTTGGATTCAAACAATGCAACTTATCCATGTACAATGTAGTAACTAATGGGTTAGCGGATGCATTCAACAAGACTCTATGCAGTCTACTAAAAAAGGTTGTCTCCAAATCAAAAAGACATTGGCATGAAAGAATTGGTAAGGTTTTATGAGCTTATCGAACTCCAACATAAGCTACTCCTTACGCCTTAGTGTATGGAGTGGAAGTTGTACTTCCTTTGGAATGTCAAATCTTGTCACTTCGAATTGTCATCCAAAAAGCTTTGATAATAGAGGAAAATGATCGCCTTTGATTGGAGGAGTTAAGAAGCTTTGGATGAGAAGATACTAGATGCACAAATGCACCTAGAGTGTTATCAAGCCCAGATGACGAAGTCCTTCAGCAATAAGGTGCAATCAAGATCATTTCAAGTTGGAGATTTGGTACTTTCCGTATGCAGACCAATCATAATCACAAGAAAAATAGGGGGCAAGTTCCAAGTTAAATGTGATGGTTCGTTTGTTGTTATCATAATCATAACAACGCATTTTTATGCTTGACCAATCATAATCATAATCACGCATTGACTAACGGAGCATACAAAATCATCGACAAAAATGGACTACAAATCACACTTATCAATGAGAAATTTCTAAAGCGTTTTTATGCTTGAAGTTTTTTATTTTATAAAATTTTCAATGTAATAAAATGTAATACTCCTGGCCCGTAAGAAGATAAACTATGAACGGCCCCCCAAACAAAAAAAAATTATGTTCTTGTAATGAACTATGTTCGACTTGATCCCGTTTAGGTACGTAAGCAGTTTGACTAATTTATAAATTTAAGTTCAGTTAGAACTAATAAATTCATTCAATTTGTTTATCATTTTCTGCAGTAAAAAATACACAAGAAATAAGAAAAAGAAAAGCTCATCATAAAAAGAAAAAAATGATGAAAAATTAAAATTTATACAATATGATCATAAAGAAGATCAGAAAGTCTAGACTTTGTCATGATCACTCGCCATTGATCACTTGCAGGAAATTATCTTCAAGAGTCTTCCTTCTCTGGTCAATGGATACTGCACTAGAGACATCTCTTGTCTGTAATTCCTCTAATGTGACATTTGTAGTTCGAAGCACGCTCTTTTGTTCTGATGGGTTTGAAGTTCATCACAAAGTTTGTCCAGCTTGAAAGTTAGTTGACTAATTTTATCTTCTAATGAAAAGTGGAGTCCACTACTTCCAACTGAATATTCAAAAGCTTCAACTACTCAGTCTTTTCTTCGGTAGTTGGACACTCTAAGTGCTTCTTTTTTCAGATAAATAAATGTCAACTTCTTTAAGAAACACTTTTATGCATTCTATCAAGGGTACGGGATCTGTGCAAAATGAGCTGATAATCGCATTTTGAAGAATTAAATTATTTTCATCCCAACAAGATCGGATTTTGGAAAACCCATGCTTTAGGACGTCCCTAAAACATTTTTTGAAGATAATTAGTCATGGCTTCTTACAAAATAGCCTTCAATTAAGGAGATTCTTGAGTTATCCCAAGCATGGAACTAGCCATGGAAGAACAAATTGGATCTATCCAATGATTATTTGTTTCTAAAAGCGGAATGTTAACTAAAGCCAATAAAGGTGGAGTAGCTGGAACTTCTTGATTGATCTCTAAAATGTTAGCTCTCGCAATCTCGAAATTCACTTCATCTTCATCTTGAAAATCATCCACGTTGAACGCCGAAATACCTTCATTAATAGTATTTGGATATTTGCAAGGTGAGCCGTGAAAAATATGAGTACCATCTATCTCTTGAAGCACATTGATTTTTCAGTCATTCTCGCCAGTCTGATCTTGCAAAGAGTTTGGATTCATAGAGAAATTCAATCCTTCAGGAATGCTTGAAAAACCTATAAAAAATAGATAGATATATATATATATATATATATATATATATATATATATATATATATATAAAGAGATAAACAAAAAAAAAAAAATCCTAACCGCGTTCCTTGTTATAGGCAACATATCTAAAAATTTTGCCATCTAATGGTGTATTCGAGAGACCGATGTTAATGTGAGAAACTCCGACATCACCTTTTGAAGGATTTGGAACAGCTTGAAGTGACACTGATCTTACCGATCGTTTAATCTTATAAATTCGGGAAAGAGGAGCTTAAAATTGAAGTTCGTTGTATAAGATCAAATATAGGTAGTATGTTAAAATAATAATAATAATAATAATAATATACCTAATCTCCAGAACTTTAATCTACTAAAGTTGGAGTCTTTTCAGGTGCGTATGATGCTCGATCTCCAGGACTACTGTGGTTTGGAATCAAAACTATTTCAGGCATCTTGTAGCAGGCTCAGAGATGGAAATAAACTTTGTTGAGGGAACTTTAATTTTAATCTTCTTAATACTTCTTTCATTTCGAAGGTCCAGTTCTCTCTTTGAGAAACTTCTTCAGGAATGATATGTGGAGGATTTATCCATTTGGTTATGACCCTGTTCGAAATCGGATTAAGAACAAAGTCACGGCTCTGAATCAAACCTGTACTTGAACTTTGGTCAGGATAGGCAACATTCGATTGTCCCACCAAATTTGGTACTTTGAAGCAACGTTTTGATGTGTGTCCTTTACATACTCTGGAATATGAAATGTAGATCCACTTATCGTTTGAGTAAAAGACAACTGATGCGATACATATCACCTGCATTGAGAGCGATATCCAACTTTTTTGGTGAACCGGGAAGTTTTTGTCTAAAGTCAAGTTGTTTCGCAAACCTATGAAGATTATATGCCTTAAGAATGAAACGGGAGTTTCCTCGACGATAAGAAACGAATCCATATGAAATACTCATCATAAATTCTGAGGTATCTATAAACATTGGTTGGTCATCCACTCATACATCAGGATGTGACGATGAGGGAAATGAATTCCAGCAAAAGTCATTGTCATCCATCATTCTACGGATAAGGTCCCGACAATCAACAATATTTTTCTCTCAAGACAAGAAAGCATTTAAGGTACCATCATATCTTCGGATTATAGGACGAGTATAACTCTTGTCTACATGAGCATAAATACCTCGGACAAAATAAGTTGCAGCCCAAGCATACAGAAAATGTCCATAAAATAAATGTGAAATCAAGCCAAGGTCCGCGTTTGACTGATGGTTTGATGTCCCTATAAGTCCTCTATAAGTGCTTGCTAATATGTGAGGAACTAGGATGTAAGTGTACCCACCTGCCATTTTAGAAGACACTTTAAAAGTTCCAACTCTTATATACTTGTCCCCAGATGGAAGAATGAAACGACAAAGCCACATGGAAAGATAAGCTGTTATTTCTAATTTTTCTTCTTTTTCCATAGACAAAGATATTGGTAAATCAGTCCAATGACTTCGATCCCTACGAGAAATATCTAGAAGCTTGTTTACAACCATGGGCCTCCGTATTTCTTTTGAAACTCTTTGATGATGCCTCTTAAATGGATTTAGACACATAGCATTATTGTAATTCATGTGTTGTTGAGGATTCTAGGCACAACCATTCTCGTGAAACCAAAAATTAATCCATTCTTCGTAACTAACGCAATCAGATTCATTTGCATCTGCAATCAGTACGAAAACATTAAAGAGGTACAAGCAAGACTTGGAAAGTTGATCTATCAACTCTGAAAGGTTTGGGACAACTTTATCATAGTAATGACACACGATCGAAAGTCCACTTATCTCGTAGATATCCCAAAGAGAAATGCCCATGTTACTACAGGCGGTTACAGAAGTGTTGGTCTCTAGACACTAAACCTCACAAAGAGCTCTGTAGATAGAATTTAGGCAATAACAATCCTTTGTGGTAGAGCTGACTGCATTAACTAACTAGCGAAAAGTCTTCTTGAGCAGACGTTTCTAGACCCATGAAGACTACTCCCAAAACTTTGAAAGAAAATAAATCTCTCCACAATTGACGAGCGCACTTTCCCATTGTATTTATTTGTTGTTAATCCTCTTACAAATCACAGCCTTTGGGATGCACTCCATACTTTGGGAATATAAGTTTTTATACATGTTGTATTTAAGTTTTAAAATTAATATATGTTCAAGAAAACAAACATCTAGATACAAAATCCCATCGATATCTATATGATTTCCAAAATACACAATGAGTATACCGGCATAAACAGAATACATACAATTCTGATAAAAAATTCCATCGATATCTATATGATTTTCCACAACTGAAACCCTTCTTCCAATTTAACCAAGAGCAATTCAATTTAGAAAACTAAATCATAATCCAAACTGACAAAAGTATAAACCCAGCAAGAATTTGAAATAATAGAGGATATTAAAAGAAATGATGCCTTTAACTTGCAATCACGCAGAGAAACAATGCCATTGGATCGCCACTGAGTCATTTGACCTCTTCGAACATCAAACAAAAAAATTGAAACCTCAGAATAGACTGATAAAAACGAGAAGCAATATACGGAAGATGAAGTATTCGTAGCATCAAAGATCATACTTACATGTATATGTTTCAATTCACTCATGCCAATAAGTATAACTAAAAGTCAACAATATTTCTTGCTAAAAGTCTATAAGATAACCAACATACTATCAGGAGTAGATCTGCTCATAACATCTTGGCGGCTTTTTAAAGTCTTCTTCAACAAGATTCATTGAAGAATCCATCGTCCCCGCTTTCGATTAAGAATCTAGGAGCATTCAAAGTAAATAATAGAAACTGAATTCACTGATGACGAGTCTAACTCGGACAATCAGAGTGAGAAATTCACTCATGGGGAGAGTGAAAAATATATTACATTTACTGCTAAAATTAGGAATGAATCTAATAAGGGGAGTAAAAAGACTAAGAAAATTAGTAGTGATGAGAATTCAAAAGAAAATTTTGAGAGTGATGAAGATATCTGATATGATCCAGGATGGGCTGAAAACTACATTGAATTTAATGATTAATAGGAAGTGGTTAAAAGCAAGTTCGAACCTTCAAAGAATTAATAAAAGGCGTACAAATGTATGCTCAGGAAACGGAGCACATGGGGTTGAATTTAACAAGTCAAAGAACAAGTTTCATGTTGGGCTTAGAAGAAGAAACCAAATGGATCAACTCGGTTCAAGCAGCAAACGAGCATTGTGGATGAAAATGGGCATAACTTTCAGCTTAGTTGTCGAATTTTCATCCATGAGTATAATTCGGAATCTTCACGAAATTCTGTACAAGGCCGTACGAGCACATAGTACTTTTGATATTGCAATCGCACAGAAACATGCTGAGAACAAGTTGGCGAAATTTTTTAATCTTTTTTAGAGTTTTCTAGTTTGATTAAAACACTATCTTTTGATATCTTTTGTAATATTTAGAGTTATTTTATGTTTTAACTACATTAATTATGTTTTAGTTTAAATATATTTATTTCCTTCATTGTAAAAAAAACTAAGACTTTTGACATGAATATGAAATTGAGAAAATGAACTACCGAACTTATCAAATATTGATATATTTGTGACGTTCAACCCTTAGAACTTATTAAAGGATTAGACACCCTTTGTGGTGTTCGCAAATCGAGATTCGTTGGTTTTGTAATCAAGAGGTCATTCAAACTTTATTTTTGTTTGGTTGCTTAGTTCAATAATTTTCGGGTTGAGATTCTACCGTTTACAACATGTATTTGGGCTTTCCCGATGTTTTCAATTAATTCCGCGATTTTCACGCTGATCACGTTCCTGGGTTCGCGTTAATATCCAAGAGGATTATGATAAGATGTATGAAGAGAGTCTTAATATTCTTACTAAAAATAAAGCTTTGAGTGCGAAAAATAAGGAACTTGAATTGGAAAATGAAAAGTTAGTAGAACGCATTGAGGAATCTACCTCAGCCCTAAGTAAGTTGAAATCCATGAATGATTCGTTAGATACTCATGTTAGGAATCTCACTGGTGAGCATGAGAAGATCTAGGAGAGATAATGAGCTAACAGTTGAAAATGAAACCTTAGAAATTCAGGTTAAAAATCCCCTAAGCGACCTAGAGTATTTCAAGTCTCAACTTCTTGCCTTTTCTAGTGGTTCTATGAAGCTGGATAACATTCTAGGAATAGGTAAGTCTGGTGATAATAAGAGAGGTCTAGGATATAATAAAAATGATCATAATATTGCTAGTACATCCAAGACCACATTTATCCCTACTACTAACCAGTTCAAACATGTGCCTAACCCTGAACCTAAAAATAAGGGATATGTAGAATAGAAGTCTATTATACAGCGTATGACCCGTTAACCTAGGAATAGATATTAACGTTCTCATAAATTTGGTCCTAAGTTTATTCCTACTTGTTTTCATTGCGGTGAGTTAGGACACACAAAGCCTATGTGTCATCATTTCGTGAACAGAAATAGAAACCGAAAATTAAATAAAAATAAGAATCAGGATTGTGTTGGTCGGATTGACTTTCTTACTAATAAGGTGAGTTAATTGACCAAGGTAATGACACAGATAACCGAAAATATTCATGTCACTAGGCAAGTTTGGGTGAAGAAAAGTGATCTGAAAAATTGTGAAATAGATCACGGTGCTCTTAAAGGTAAGAACATTTGCGTACCCAACTGATTATGTATTTTTTTTGTGCATGCTCATGCTTTATTATTATTATGTGACATTAATATATACATGTATCATATTTGTTCATTTGTTTTCTAGGTAGAAACTCATGCATATTTTTTTATATTTTTAATTGTTTTTAGTGTTTAACATTTTTTTTTTTGTTTTTGGTGCATTCATGCTTTAAAATTAAAAAACAACAAATAAAAAATTGAAAAATAAAAAAGGAGATGGAAATTTTTACAGCATGATATATAACATTCTTGAACTTGTATGTTGTGATCATGTATGGACATAATTGATGAGCTGTAACATAGTTTCCTTTGCTGACTTAGGTTTTTTTATAGAGTATTTAGTATATGTGTTTTCATGAACCATCAGCACTACACTCACTATGATACTGTTAGTAGGACTCTACTGCATTTGTGAGATTTAGGATGGCAGTCACATATTAGTAAGGTGACTTTGAACATGAATGGACCGTATGTATTATACCTAAGTTCAAGTTTATCCCTGGTATTTAAAAAAATTATACAAAATAAAAAAGGGAGCTTAATATCTTATGTTCTTCTTCGAAGCATATTTGACTCGAGCAATTAAGCATGGGGGTTTCTCATGGCCTGGGGCATATGGTCAATTGACTTAGGTTAATCGACCTAAAACTCGTTACATGAGTCATTTTAGTCGCTTAATGAAGAAGAACCTGCACTTAAGATATGAAAAATAATTATAAGTTTAAGAGTATTGAAAAATATGAAAAAAAGTCAGGAGGAGAAGAGAAAATATCAATACAAAATGAGTTTTTATTTAAAGGTCCTAATATACTTTAAATGGTTTGACTCTCATAAGTAGAGGAATACAATTATTGACAGTAATGTTTATCATGCCATTTCTCACAAAATTAAGATTTGAAGTCCTACTTACAAAGGATTGGTGAGACTTTACACATATGGATCACCTATACACTTTACTCCAAGGTAACTTGAACTGCATATGTGGGAAGGTTTACTATAAATTGATTATACTTATGCATGCTAACGACTATATTTTTGAGTGATTATACGTCATGTTAAAAGTTTGTTTATCTCTTCGTCATTTGTGAAAAAAGGGGGAGAGACAATATAAGGCAAATTTTGAGATTTGCATTTTATGTTTGAGGGGTTGTTTGGGAGAGACATATATACATTTCATTACTACATAAAAACATATTGAAAGTTTGCAGTAAGGGGGAGAATGTGAAGTGCATCTGCATTGTATATCATATGCATAGCTGTTTAAGTTTTGATGTTTTGTGATACTAATGTTTCGGTTGGTGTTTTGATTAACATTAATGTCACGTCTCAAACTAGCATGCTTATTTTTTTGATTTCCTGTAT
Organism: Fraxinus excelsior; assembly: GCA_019097785.1. Classification (NCBI taxonomy): domain Eukaryota; kingdom Viridiplantae; phylum Streptophyta; class Magnoliopsida; order Lamiales; family Oleaceae; genus Fraxinus; species Fraxinus excelsior. The sequence continues at coordinate 23,613,788 of CM032635.1, read as the reverse complement.
TACGTGCTTTTACACTGGTATTAAGTTGTGAATTTCAGGAAACATGTTTAACAAGAAGTGCAAAAGCCATCAGTTTTATGAAACTTGGGTAGTTTAGATTACATTTCTAGTTTTTTCTTGACTTAATGTATAGTTTTGTCACAAAATGCCAAATGAGAAGTTTATTAGGTTTTTAGTATTGGCGATTCTGTAGACAAAATGACTAATTTGTAACGTGTTGTAAAAGTAAAGGGCCTAGGGTGCAATGTGTATAAGTTAGGTTATGAGGTCTAGGGTTCGAGCATAAAAAGAAGATAAACACGGTGCCGCATTTTCGCTAGCCTATCGCTTGGACACTATTCGAGCGACAAAAACAGAATCCCCTCACTCACTTGTCGCCCGGCTCTCGCTCGAGCGAGAGGTTGTCACTCGCCTGTCGCAGAGGTTTCGCTCAAGCGACAGGTTTATACGAAAAACCCTAATTTGTTTTTTAAACAGATTTTCTTGGCCAATTCAACTCAATTACTCTTTCCTATATATCCTAGACATTGGACGAAATTAGGTATGGTTTTCATTATTTTCATTGCTTCATCTTATTCTCTAAAGATCAAAGAACAAATTCTTTCATTGTGATTCATCCTTTATTCTTGAGATCATATAACCACTTATTTGGGAAAACATCAAATTGAAGAATCCAAAACACATACTTCCTAAACATCCTTAGGAAGGTACTTTCTCAGTTAAATTTTAGAAGTTGCTGAAAGTTGAGAGATGTTGGACTACAAGCACATGAAGAAGAATGTGAAAGGTGATTTCTAGGTATTCACTTGGAAGAGACTTGTGAAGAAGATTGCGAGTCCAGAATTTACAGCAGATTTTGGAAGCTAAAAAGGTAAATCGAAAGATCTAGTATGTTGGCTAAATAGTATATACGGTATCAGATCACGAGTCTAGAAGGAACATCAAATCTTGGAGTTGCAGGGTTTACAACTAGTGAAACTAGTTTGGAATTGAACTGTAACACATATTATCTATAGTGGAGGTAACGGCTTGGTCCCAAAGTTTTTACTCAGTTGGAGTTTCTCTGTCATCATATCATTATTTGTTATTTATTGCTTTCTTTATTATTGCGGTATTCAAACTTAGAAAATTGAATTATTTGATAAACCATCTAGAAACTTGTTGTTTTTTATTAATTAATTCCGCACGTAGGGTCAAAATTAAAAACGGATAATTAATAACCATTTGGTAACTTAGTAGCAGTTAATTTGATAATCCATAACTTTCAGGAGTTAAATACCATTTTCCCATCAAATTGCTAATTATTTAAGTTTAATGTGCCATAATACCATATTATGATTCGAGTTTTATTTTAAAATGGCAATCTTGTTAAGATAAATAGTCCAAAATCTTATATATTGATTATTTCTTTTATGTTTCATTGTGAAACTTATCTCATAAAATTTTATATGACAAGAAAACTCCCGCAAGTGGAAAATGAAGAGACAGGTGAAAACAAGGCATGTCAACAGAGAGCAGATTTCGTTAAAAGGAAAAAAAGTGATTATTCTGCTTGTTGCTTTTCCATTTTTTCCAAGAAAGTCCATCCATCTTCTGTTCCAGGATCTGATTCCTAGCTCAACGGAGTCTAGATAAAGAGAGTAAAATGAGTAAAATGCATGTTTGAAATTAAGCCATGTTTGGTAGTAATTAATTTTAATGATATATATTATGAGACTCATAACTTTTCAACCACACATTTGATCATATTTTATCAAAATCTACTAAAAACTTAGTTATAACCCCCACCAAATAAGGGCTAAAGAAAATACCATACACGCTAATATTTTCTTAGAATTATAAGTTTTAATTTATCGATTAGTGGATATCGCACTTATAATTTTAAATTTAAGAGCTCATATTCTTTTTGGATTGACCGCCTTAAAACATTTTAAAATTTTAATTTTGTTAATTATTGAGGAAAGAACTCAAGTTGCGAAAAAAATCTTTATCAAATACTGATATAACTAAGAAAATATAATTAAGGAAATGCATGTCTACTGTGATGTACTCAATATTACAATAAACACAATTTTAAACTTATTTTTCTTTAATCGTTATAGTGTTCAATTTCTATTTATCCACCACACGACGGAGGATGGAAATCAATGTATAGCTTTTTAGTCCATTAATTTGACTCTTTACATCTCTTATGTTGTGAATAAGACGAGACAAAACTTTAGATGTCCACTTCATTTTGACGTACCCAGTGATATCATAAGTTCATCCAATGACGATACGTCAATTTCCTTGGTGGGAATGAATGGAAAACAAATTTAATTGCTGCTGCTTTTTTTTTTTTTTTAATTGCAAGTGCACATATCTAACTAATAGAAAATAGTAATATACACACAGAAACCGATTTAGGATTCAAATATGGAATGGGATATTATAGCCTATCAATTTCATCTAGTAATCACATTTAAGTCTTAATTTAAGAATCACAAATCTAATGTAGTATTCGAACGTATTCTTCTACCGTATTCAATTTACCCCCTCGAGTTCTCATTGAGCAAATTTAATTTATTCGATCTCATATCTCCATGTGAATCAATCTTAGCTAAACACAATATTTGTTTTAAGAATTCATATAACAATCGTAATAATTACTATAAGTATCTCTGCGTTTTTTACTTAATTACTGAATTTTACTATGTGATCTAAATCTAAAACTCACTTCTCGATTCGTAAAAAAAATCACAAATTCATTGAATTGTTGATCAGGTAATTCAAGGTATTATATTTAGGAATAAAATCAACACATATATGATGATAGAACTAGAACTTTGAATAAAAGAAATAAATGATTTCAACTAGATTACATTGTTCGTCCTTATTTATGATTTATCTACTCGGAATATAAGAAGAAAAACAAGGGATTTTTATTGAAAACATCACTGGATTAATTAAAGATGTAGAAAAATGATGAATTTGCACCAAGATCTTCTTCCATTTAATGCTTTAAACCCTAGTTTTCTTGATGTTTTTCTCATTTCATTTGCCCTCCTAGATCTCAAGCTGTATTCTTTGATTGTCAATGTGTGGAACCCTTCTCAAGTGCCTCTTTTCTTGTATTTATATTTCCCTCAATATTTTCCCTAATTTGAAGTTTTCATGGGTTTTAAAAGGGCCAAAATTACACACCCTAATTCGCATTAGGCTACGCCTCGACGCCATGTAAATGGTGCCATAGCTTCGCGAAGGCATCATGGGTGGCTCTGCACCATCTTTCGGTAGAATTTTGGGATTTGAGAGGCCTAGGCGCCATGATGGTGGCGTTGTCGCGTATCTTCTCTAGAAAGATTCAACATTGCACATCTTTTAGTATTTTTTATCATAATTTTTGTTTCTGATATCCGATTGAGACGATTCAAATTGGATTGTAAAGATAACTCAAATGCTACAACTTTAATCGAAAAAAACCTTTTCCCAAAAGTGGGTCTCAATCTCGAGCTAAAAATTTGAAACATACTTGTACTGTTGAAAATTGATTTGTGAAAATATTTTGATCATGTTTCACTCCTTAACTTTTAATTGCATCCAATTGACTCTTAGCATTCTCGAATTTTCATTGTGAGATCCGACACAATTTCTGAGTATTTATATTTTAGTCCCCAAACTTTGGATATTGCCATTTTTCATCATTCTTCGCTTCATTCTTTCAATTCCACTTCCATTCATCGAGTCTCGTCTAATAACACATTATATAATATTTTAAGCTATAGTTTGATTAAAAGAATTACGAAATATCCATATTTTAAAGTTCGAAAAGTGTATCAAATACCCCAAACTTAAATATTTATTTGTCCTCAAACAATATTGTAACATAACTTAATAAACACACAAACATGGAAACAAATTTTTGGTTAAATACCTAGTCGTTTTGCCTTAGAATTGAGAACATCACATTTATGAACAACATCAAAATCACAATGCAAGAGCTAAACCTCTACTTATCCAATACAAAACATGTATGTGTGTGAAGAATCAAGTGTAATACATTCACAAGTTGGTTTAATTCCCAACCCTAAGTGATCAATTATCTCTTTTTTCCGCTCATGAGATTTCTCCCAAATTATTAGTACTCCAACAATCAAATTTATACCAAGTGATACAAACTCACTAATTATCTAAACCCCCAACAATCAACTCTTACTCCTCGTACTTGCATATATTTTTTCCTTTTTTTGTGCTTATTTTGATATTTTCTTTTTAGCTCAATATTAATATCATCATTTTTCTTTTCTTGACCCTTGAAACGAGTTTATTAATCGGTAACTCCCTAGTTTTTGAGTACCAAAGGGTACCGGGTTTCAAAATACCCATACGGATTTACTACCTCGAGTAAAAAAGATTCTGGTGTGAAGCATATATTCACTAAGTACAATACTTATCTTCTATAAAAGAAAAGCAAAATTTACAGGGATTAGATCCCTAGTATTCTGCCATCACCTAATTCATACTAGAAAGTTAAAGACACTCTACGCTAATCTTTTTTAACATGCAAAGAATCATCACAATCCTAAATCATTTATTTTACTGGCTCAAATACTCCAAATTATAAAAATATATGGCTAAAGGATGTTGTGAATCATAGGGTAAAGGATTAAATATCTAAGTCCTCTATTCAATCTATACATATGAATCTTCATGTTTCTGTACGACACTTAATTCAATTATCGTGCATAAATATTTTCAGTTTTACATGGATAAGTAGAAAATTCAACTAAGACACATAATTCATTCACAATCCATAAACTAATGCATGCTCTCAAATATTTATCCTAATCGACAAGACTATTTGACTCACACAAGTATACATAATTTTTCTTTTTCTTTTTTTCACACAATTTACACTAAATAAATCAAATCATAGAAGCATACAAATATAAAATACTAAGCAAATGACAATAGAAATTAACGATTGATGATTCACCCCCAAACTTTAAACATACATTGTCCCAATGAGAAAAAAGATACAAAGGAAGATTATGATTTTCCTGAATGCATCAATTGTTGTATCACCATCGCCATGGTGAGGTAGATATGGGTTGGCTTTCTAACCACGTTGTTGCTCACAAATTTGAGAATCTTTCGATAAACAACAAAATGAGAATGTTACGACAATAAAATAAATAATCGTAAAATTAAAAACTAAGTAATAAAAAAGAGAGTTTGAGTTACCTCCCAAAAAGTGCTTCTCTAAAGTTATTAGCATGAGTTTTTGCCATGATTGATTATCGGGCTCGAGCCAAGTTATTCCATTCTTGAATTTTGTGCAATTTTCACTAATACATCATTTATATGCTCTCCAAATTTTGAAATTTCCATTCTCATCTCTACCAAGAAGTCTACTAAAATTTGATTTTATTTTTTGATAGCTTCGTTGATCAGGTAGCTTTTATTCATCAATTCTAAAGCAATCTTTGATATGTTGGATATAAATATTGAATATTTCTTGCTTATCCTACACCCTCAATATTATCTCACATTTCTCCATGTCAATTAGGTTTCGACTCATTGCTAAGAATGATCGATCCAATATAACTGGAGTGTCTCGATATCTGGTATCTCCACTTTATTTAATTTCCTGCTTCAATAAGCACATCCTCAACTTCACTACATGGCCTTAAAATTGTTCTACCGGCTAGTTATAACATTATTGATATTGATTTGACTTTACACTCATCCCAATTTCTTGTAAACATAATTTGTCATTAGATTTATACTAGTACCCGTGTCATACAATACATAAATAGAACAAGATTTTTCAATTGAAACATGCAAAGTAAGCCTCCCTGGATCTTTTAACTTGGGAAGCAATTTGTTTTTTACTCTCGCACTACTTTCCTCCTTTAATGCAACAGTTTCATACTCCGAAAGCTTTCTTTTCGTAGTCAACATCTTTTTTAAAAAACTTTTGTAGCTTAAAATTTGTAATATCGCATCAATGAATGGAATGTTAATCTGCAGCTTCTTTAGAATATTAAAAAAAAAATTCAAATTTTTTGTCTTTTTTGTTCTTCTTGAGCCTTGAGAAGAATGAATGGGAGACACGTGAGCCTTGACTAGACTTGGTGCCTTGGTAGTGGATGTTTTTGTTCTTTCTTGATTCTCAATTAAGGTTGGTGCAGATTTTTCTACTGTTGTAGCTTCATCAACCTCTTCATGCTCATATTTTCTTTCTGGTCTTTTCGAGATTATATCTGGTAATGATACCCCACTCCTTATAGTTATAACATGAATATTTTCCACCATCGACTTCTTTCGAAGTCTTTGAGGAAATGAAATTGGAGGTACATATGCTTTAAATTTTACAAAAGCTCTTGGTGGATTGTTTTCCACTACTTTTATTATTATTACCTATTCTTTAGGATTTGTCATTGTATTACTTGAGAATGATCATTGTGGACGTTCTGCAAGTTGTTAAGCTATCTGACTAATTTATGTCTCCAACTTCTTGATAGATGCTTGATGATTTTGAAAATTAGAATTAATCTGTTGGAATTCTTTGTCTATTTTTGGACATATTGATGAAACATCTCCCTCAAACTTGGTTTTCTCTCTTGTTGGAAATTATTTCCATGCTTGTTGAAATTGTGGGAACCCTTCGAATAAAGTTTATTTGTTTCTCTGAAGAAGCAATCATCAAGCAGTTTTCTGTAGTGCGATTCTTCCACACCTCTCACATGTTGAATTGACCATCGCTATATTTACTTCATGTGTTTGCAATTTTACAACTAACTCTACCTGCTTTGTTAAAGCAGCAATTTGTGCATTGGTAGATGATGTGTTATCTAGTCCATAAATCTCAGTTATCTTCTATGGTACCACTCTTTTTTATGAGAACATTGAATGTGTAGTGGCAGTTAACTCTAACAAGTATAGGCATTGTTGAATTGATTTACCAAGGATTGATCCAATAATAGAGGAATTCACATGAGATTTTGACAATGGTGAAAGTGTGATGTAGAAATATTATACTTGATTTTCTTTGCTTATTTCATGGTTTGGACACTTCTTCATCATCTCTTTAAATCTGTTCCACGCCTCACGATACCTCTCCCCATCTCTTTGCTGGAATGCTTGAATTTCTAGTTAGATTTTTCCTACTTATATTGGTGGGAAAAGTTTGTTAATGAATTTTTTAGTCAGTTCCTCCTATGTAGTAATGTCTCCATAAAGTTTAACATCTAACTACTCCAAAGCTGCATCTCTTAATGTATAAGGAAATAATCGCAGTTTGATGGCATTTTCATTAACCCTTGGTGCATTGAAATTCTGACAATTCTAGATAAATGTTGAGATATGTGTGTTCGAGTGTTCATGAGGTAACCCATAGAATTGAAGATTGTTGCAAGTCAAATTGATCATATCCACCTTTATCTAAAAGTTATTCACCCTAAAATCTGAATATATAGTACTAAAGTGCTCATGCACTGCTATAAGCGTCAAGAACATTGAGACTGACAAGTTTCCTTCATCTATCTCCACTAGTTCATGCGGTTGATTTTGCATTGCTGCTACCCTAGCAGCTTATTGTCAATTGGCTATATAGAAATAGGAGTGTTTTAATCTTAAAGCATCTATTATTTTTGTTTTTTTGTTTCTTCATTTGTAGGTACGTTCTATCTTAGATTTAAACGATTCAAGATCGTCGCCTTAGAAGTGGAGCATCAGTGAACACATTTTTATCTGTAAATAAGAAAAAGTAAACTAATCAAATAATAGTAAAAAATAAAGTAAACTAAGATTAAATGTAAATAGTCCTCGACAAAGGTGCCAAAAAATTTTGCGTTTCTTTATCGCAAGTGTATGATATCGTAACAAGTAATATAATGGATCTTTGAATTTGAATTATCGCTCCTACGATAACTATACTTTATTCCTAGTCTATTGTTTTAACTCCTATTTGATGAATGAAAACGAATATGATTGCTATGATTGTTTTTCTAATTATATCTAACTAATTGAAAACAATAATATGCACACAAAAATCAATTTTGGAATCAAATATGGAATGAGATATTAGGGTATATCAATTTTATCTATTGATTACCTTTAAGTCTAATAACAAATCTAATGTAGTGTTCGATCAAATTCTTCTACTGTATTCAATTTACCCATCTCAACTTCTCGTCTAACATATTTAACTTATTTAATCTCATATCTCTATGTGAACCAATCTTATTTAAACACAATATTTTTTTCAAAGAATTCATATAACTATCACAATAATTAGCATAAGTATCTCTCCATTTTAGACTTAATTATCGAATTTTACTATGTAATCTAACGCCCTGTTTGAACTCCATTATTCTCAAAATTAGTTTTTTCAACACTCATTTTCGACCACACATTATTCCATAAAATAATTTTAAAATCAAATTCAAAACTTTTCCTTATTTTTTAACCACACATTCTCCAACTTTTTATTATTTCAAAATGCATTTTCTTTGTAAAATGGAGCCCAAACAGGGGCTAAATCTAAACCTCATATTTTGATTTGTAAAAAGATTCACACAATCATTGAATTGTTGATCAAGTAATTCAAAGTATTAAATTCATGAATACAATCAACACATATATGATGAAAGAAATAAGTCTCAATTGGATTATATTATTCGCCCTAATATATGATTTAGCTACTCATAATATAAGAAGAAGAATATGAGATTTTTATTGAGTACATCACCATATTTAAACTAAAGATGTAGAAAAGGGAAGAGTCTTGCTCTTGCACAACGATGTTTTCTTCTTCCAATCAATGCTTTATATCCTTGATTTTTTGAATTTTTTTCTCCTTTGATTTGCTTTCCTAGATCTCAAGTTTTGTTCTTTGACTCTTAATGTGTGGAACCCTTCTCAAGTGTCTCTTTTCTTGTATTTATACTTCCCTCAATGTTTTCCCAAATTTGAAGTTTTCATGGGCTTTAAAAGGGCCAAAATTTAGAGCCCTAATTAGTGTCAAGTGGCACCTTAACACCATGTAAGTGGCGATGCGAAGGCTGATGGGAGGCACCTCAACACCACCATATGGTAAAATTTTGGGATTTGAGGCGCCATGATGGTGGGATGGTGGGTTGTAGCGTCGCCTTGCACGAAATTTCAGGACTGCACATCATTTAGTATTTTTATCATAATTTTCTCTTCCAATATTTGATTGAGGCAGTTCAAATTCGGTTGTAAAGATAACTCAAAAGCTACAACTTTATGTTTTTCAAATTCGAACGTTTATTAAACCAAAAGTGGGTTTCAATCTCAGGCTAAAAATTTAGAACATACTCATACGGTTGAAATTGATTTGTGAAAATATTTTGATCATATTTAACTTTTTTTTTTGGCATATTTACACTTTAGTCCTCTAACTCTGGATCTTGCCATTTCTTGCCATTTTTCGTTCATTTCCACTTACATCAATCAAGTTTCACCTCATAATATATTATGTAATAAATTATGCTATAATTTCATTAAAAGAACTTCAAAATGTTCATATTTTAGAACCCGAATAAGTATATAAAACACTTATCAATGACAAGAAAAAATATGGTCCTAAACTTTCAATACATGATAGATTTCATATGTGGTCCCAACTTCATTTCAACTGACCTATGGAAGGGTCCACAAAAATTGAAAAAAGCTTCTCGTACAGAAATAGGTTGACAGAAACCATACAGAAATTCAAATTGTTTTTGACTTTTTCTTCACCTTGGGCGACGGCTTTTCTCTCTCTTTCTTTCTCTTTTCTCACTCTCTCTTTCTCCACTAAAAATCAAGGGAAACCGCACTAAAAATCGAGGGAAACCGAAAGAGGGGAAAAACCCCCATATCTCAAATCTTGCCAGATTGATAGTCTTCTTCTACATACCCGGCATAGCTCCGTTGATCTAAAGCTGAAGTGTGGTCGATCTAAAGCTGAAGTATGGAGCTGAACAGCTTCACCGACGACGAAGTCGACACTGCACGAACTGAAATCAACCCATGTGAGCCATTTGTCAACTAATTTCGTTAAAATGATTACATTTTGAGTTGAAGTGGTTTATTGCTAACGTATGTTGATCTGTGCGTATAAGAGTGTAGACAGATTTTCCTTGGATTCTCTCTCGCAATATTAATGTTATTTCATCATTGAACAATCCTCAATTGCTTTTTAAGATTTTCATGTTTCATAATTTTTGTAGTATCAAGCTCACTTTCCTCTGTGTGTGTCTTCGACCTCGATTTCAATTCGAAGCATAGAATTTCCACTGTAACTTTGAGCTCCTTTCTCATAATCAATTGCATGACTATACCGAAATTAGAATATAAAAGGAGAAATCAAATGAAAATCAGTGTAATTTGTCATAGAATTGTATTCGAACTGAATGATCATATTAAAATGTTTTGACAGTGTCCATGAAATTTTAAAATTGGTGATAGCTTCCTTGAAAAGTTTTCATATTGTAATTTCTTTATATGAAGTTGTTGATAAAGTTGTGAGATTACTGGTTTGCTCAACTAGCTTATGTATTGTGTTGCAGTACAAAGTTATATGGAAGATGTACTAGAAGAATTGGTGATGGAGAGAAATGATGACAAGAATGTTGCGGACAATTTGATATCAGTGTCGGAGTCAGCGTTAGGAGAAGATGGTTCGATGGTACCTAAGGTACCGGAAGTGGGTATGATGTTCAATGATGAAAAAGAATTGTGGGACTTCTATAAAGGATATGCATACCATATAGGTTTTCCGATTAGGAAACGAAATTCGAAAAAGGGTGACGATGGAAAAATTAAATATTTGACCATCACATGTAATCGCGAAGGACGAAGAAGCACCAATACAAGTGGTTCTTTGAAGCCCCAACCAACAATACAGACAGGATGTAAAGCTAGGATCATTGCCTCTTCAGATATTTTTGGAATCTGGAGAATCAACGCAGTGTTCTTGGACCACAATCATAAAATAAGTCCTTAAAGTCGAGGCTGTATTGCTGTAATCGAGAAATAAGTTCACAAATGAAACGAAAGCTCGAAGTAAATGACATGGCCGGAATTCCCTTAAACAAAAGTTTCAACTCTGTAGTTTCAATGTTGTGTGTTATTGTAGGGCGACACAGAAAGTCGTACCTTCACGCAAGTGATTCAGGCAGCTAACTTCATCCCTCCAACGGCTTCGAATCTCGTACTTAGCTCACAAGGTGTTCATATGTTTGAATCTTTACATTTGACTAAGATTAGTTTGTGTGCGCAAAACTTACGTTCATATTGTACGATAGGTCGTTCGGGGACATACAACTATCCACATCTCCCTCAAGATGGTAGTGCCGGCATATGATGGATCATGCTTGCTTGATTCTTCAAGGGCAGTACTAAGAGGCTGATTTGTTGGTTTTTTATTTGGATGATGCATATGAACATTGTGATTTATATGTTGTTGAAATGTTGAACATTGTTCATTTCTAGTATGTTGAAAAATTGAACATTGGTGCAGTAGTGATAATGTATTAGAATTGCAAGCTTATATTTTGTTTATAGTGATGGAAGATGAGTTTTACCATCATTGGTTTTGGTATACATTTGAAGGAGCTATTTTTTTTTCCTTATATCCTATTATTTCATCATATTTATAGTTAGAAATGGGTTACTAAATTTGATGTGTTGGTTTCCTGGAGATGGGGCAAATTTGAATGTGGTATGTTGATTTCATTTAGATTGTCAAAGCTTGCAACTTGAGCTTCCTAAACTATTGGATAAAAAAGTTGTATTACATTTTAGCTTTCGATGACCATGTGAATTATTACCACTGATACCTCATATAAAAAGTTCAACTTGAAAATCTTGTAAAGCTTTTAGAATTATTTTAAGCGGATTCGTTTTGTCTAAATCATGTAAAATGTTCACAGTACCATTACATATGGAGTTGAAAATAGAAACTAAGGATGTCCCAAAAACTGTAAATTCGTCAGTGGATTAAAAAAGTTGTACCATTACACATGGAGTTGAAAAATAGAATTTACACAATGAAACATTCACATAACCTTCGATCTAATATAGATTAGTTTGGTTAACACATAATTTCACAGTACAAGAAGAAAATTGACATGCTAGCCGAAAAGGTAACATTCAACGAATCTCGATGTTTCTTTTCTTGGCTATACGACCTAGACTATTGAACATGCTTGGCAACTCATGAACTTCCTCATTCACATGCGAATTCTTTCCCTCCTTAGTGGTATTCGACTCACCGTCTTTTACTTCCTTTTTTATCTAATGATAAAATCCGCAGTCATTACTGCAAGTTTTGAATAGTCGGCCTTTGTTGTCGCCTTCCTTTTCAACCTCGAAGCATTTCTGGATTCCATCCACACACCATGGACAATCAAGTTTTCTGGGGCGTTCTCTGAAAATGTGGTCAGTGCTTCTACAGCTATGACATATACTGTAGTTCTTGCCTTTCATCCCTACATAAACAAGAACATATGGTAATGTTATTATGCAAATTGCCCTAACACAATTCCACTTCTAATGCCAATTGTAATAATCAAATGCAAATTAAGATTCATCAACATTAAGCAATCATAGAATGTTGCCAAAAAGACTGCTCAACCAATCATCCCCAATCATCCTATATGGCCAAAACTTAGAATCTGCACACACTCACTAAAATTTTGTTGGGATCTAACTAATTTCATGTTTATGGCATCAGACTCATGGGGATTATCAGTCGGTTTCATCAGTGTAATTTTACTACCACTGCTAAAACCCCAAAATTAATTGATTTTAACAAATAGTGCAAAAATATCAAAAATAATACCAGTGCTAGAACCCAAAAAGTCTCAGATGGTGCAAACTTAACAGTGCTAAAACCCCCAAAATTCCGAAATGGAGGAGAACCCATAAATAATTAGTTTGAAAACTCACAAATCTTACCTGGTAGAAGTGCGATATAGATTCGGTTGTAATGGCAGGCTTGGAGACCTCGACCACCGCCGGAGATGATGACCCAACCAAGGGCGACGTCGGCAGGAATTACGGGTGGGTGTGGGGGAAGAGAAGAAAGCAAACACCGAAATGACGAAGATGAGATGAATAGGTGGTTCTTTGTCCAAATGAAATGAAAGAAGAGATTCAGCCTTTTCTTTTCTTGTTTTTTTTTTTTTTTTATTTTGGTCAGATAGTGCGTGACAGCTCACCCGCCACATCATCTGTATTTTTTCTATCAACTACTTTCTGTACACGTAGCGGAGTCGACAAAAATTATTAGAAAAACTCAAAACCCATCAAAATTCCTGGTCATTAATCATGTTATAGTACTTCTATACAAGCACATAATACATGTATGTAAGTACGTTCCTAGATGGATAAAACCTTTGATTTATGAATTCAATTGTTACTTTGAACTGGTATATTATTTGAAATAAATAATTAAATTAGGTTGGATGGTTGTTTTGTAAGAAGTGTGAAATTCACGTTGTTCAAATCACATTTTATGTGATATTAAAAACTCTATAACTGGGCCTTTGAACTTCTTTGATTTATTTCTTTTATTATTTAATTTAATTATTTTTGAATTTATTTTTTATTTAATTGGTCAAGCTCGTCAGTAAAAATTAGTAGCCGAAGGCGGTTATGAGATGATTTATTGAAGTCATAAAAACCTCATAAAAATCACAATTATCTTCTTATTGAATTCTAATTTATGAGCGACGAAAGTTATAGTTTTTGTGGCTATATACATGTATATCTTCTACTCCTTAAAAAAACACACTAAATTTTTGAAAAACAAGATTCTAGTATTATTTTAATTTTTGAGAATAATATTAAGAGTTTTGGAAATTTATTGTGATTGATGCATAAGTGATTCAATTGTTGTATTCTGATAGTGTCCAAAGAAGTTGAAATAATTTACGATGGAGAATTTCACTTCAGGACATCACGCTGTCATGAATATCGATATTCTTTCTTTTTTTTTTCAACATTTTATTTTTCAATAAAATTATCTACAACTAATTTTTCAACGGAAACCGCTCGTAATTTATGTCATTTGCCCTTGACAGGCATTTAGGCAGCTATGTATACGCTTATCATCTCTCATTCATCTATTTACAACACAAGAAAAAAGCTAAATTTTTATTCGGGTTGTATTAAAATTATAATTTATTTTTCTCTCTTCTTATCAGTTAAATATTTTTCGATAAAATAATAATATATGTAAATTCAAAATTTTTCATTCTTTATTAATCGTATATTTTAAAAAAAATTATTATTTCAAATACTTTTTTTTCAAAAATTAATTAAAATTGAGGTCAAACAATGGCTCAGGCTCAAGCATGATTGTCTGAATAAACAAAGGAATGAAACCAGATTTTGGTAATCTATATTCTGACGTAATGGATGACTTCACAAGGCAAAAATTTGAGTGATGTGACAAAAAAACATTTTTATTAGTGTGGGGAACCATAATGAATCCAGCTTGTACTTTTTCTTGCTTAACAAGATAATCGGTACACCCATTGAGAATTTTCGAAGAAAAATACTAATAATATTTTAGAAAGAATAATTGAATTCATGAAATATATGATTAATAAATTAGATAGTAGTTGTGAATTTTTTTTATTTAAATTAATATTTGATTTCGACGGTAAAAAAAAATATTTTTTTGCAAACTTTTAAGTTTACGTGAACAGAAGTGCCATTTTCCAATATGTAAATTTTTTTTTTTTTTTCATTCAAAAGAGTTAATGACTAGTTTGAAAAATAAGACATTTTATTGTAATATAAGGCATTTTATATAAAAGAATACCTTTATGTCGAAAAAGGTCATTTCAAATTGAAGACTTTTAAGTGGAAATTGTGGACTTTAAAGAAACGTGTTTTGCCTCCTTGGAAATTGTAGACTTTAAAGAAACGTGTTTGCTTCTGTTATAAATTGTTAGAAAATTATAGAAATACTTAACTAGGTAATTGATTATCTGTTCTTTCTTTCCAAAACTAGAGACACCACTTAAATTGGTTTTGCAAAACATTTTATGGGTTTTAAGGCTTTTTTTAGGGGGAAAAAGTCTAATCAACACTTAATAGATCTTAAATAAAACATAAAAAGTCTTAAAACTCATAACCCTAAAGTTAGTGTCCCTCACAAACATGCAAGTCGTCTTAAAATTATACACAAAAATCATTATAATTGAAACATGTGCTATAATATAGCTTATAAAAGAAATTATCTGCCTTCGGAGTATAGTTCAGTGGTGCAAATAACAGGAGTGATGTAATTTCAGCTGAGTTGGCAGCCGTAGTGTGAGAGTTCGATTCCTGCATCAACAAGGTTTGGAATTGGACTCTTTATGGGCACCAATAGACAGCTCTTATACCCTGACCTGTTGAGGCACATCTCGCTATTTACCTCCTCCACAATGCTCTAGGGGTGGGGCGGGGCTCAAGATTGAGGTTCAACATTTTTTTATCAAAGAAATGATCTATTAAAGATAATTGCCTTATTTAAGTTAAGCAACATCAAGATGACAAATCTAAGCCATGTTTGGTATATTTAAAAAAAAAATTGATTAAAATCTAAATCAAAGTAAACAATTAATTTTAAATATATATTTCCTGAAATCTACAATTTTTCAATTACACGTTTCATCGATTTTTATCGGATTTTACTAAAAATTTGATTTCATATAAATCAAATTGGTGTTATAAACATGTCATAGAATATCAATTTTTTTAGCTTACACACAATTTTCAAAAAGACTTGCTTCATTAATTCAAAGTCAAATTTGACTTGGAATCCAAGACACCGGGAATAGGAAATCCCAAGAATAGATTTTATTGGATAACGTTTTGCATTAAAATGGAATAAAAAAAAATGGAGTCACTATAAGACTTATCGAATGTTCAATTCAATGGATTCACAAAATATAATAAATGCGAATTTTTCAAAATGGCTTTCAGAAAAAGTTGGCCATAAATTATTTTAAGGACGTGTTTGGTAGAGATTAAAATTGGATTAAAATTGAAAAATTAGTCGTTATTGTTGACTTTTATTAGACGAGTGAGACCCAATAATGACTATATTTTCAATTTTAATTGAATTTTAAACACGATCGAACAATTTAATTTTTAAATGGTTAACAACTCCAATTCAGTCGAAATTGACTCAATTTGATTAGAATTTATAATTTTCCCTTTTTCTATTATAAATCTCTACAAATTGTACTTTGGAAATATGAACCAATTGTTAAGTTTTTAGTGTTGGCGATTCTATAGACAAAATGATTAATTTGTAACATGTTGTAAAAGTCAAAAACCTAGGATGCAATTTGTACAAATTGAGTTATGAGACTTAGATTTCAAGCATGAAAAGAAGAGAAACATGGCGCTGTCGTTTCGCTAGCTTCTCACCCAGTTGTTGCTTGAGCAACAAAAATAGAATGTCTATCGTCAAGCTCTCGCTCGAGCGACATTGCGTCGCTCGTCTGTCGCCAGCTTCTCGCTCAAGCGACAGTTCTATTCGAAAAACTCTAATTTTCTGTTTTGATATGTTTTTTCCGGCACATTCAACCTAATTACCCTATTTTATAAATACCCAACCTTATGCACGAATAGTGGTATGGTTGTTCATTGTGCGTCTTCTCTATAACATATTCAGGGCCCTATTTATACATTGATTTCATCATTTCACTCTTGATTTTCTACAACCACATATTTGAGAAAAACATCAAACCCATAGAATCCGAAACACCACCTACTTCCTAATGGTCATAGGAATGTACTTTCTTAATTGAATTTCAGAGGTTAAGAGATAATATTGGACTACAAGCGCAGGAAGAGCACACGACATTGAAGCAGGTTCTTCAAATTCCACTTGGAAGAGACAATTGCTGAAGATCTTGGAGCACGTCTTGGAGCAAACCTTGGAGTAAGCAAGAAAGATCGGGAAGTCTAGTGGATTTGGCTAGATAGCATCTACACGTAACTCACTCTGTATCGTTTATAATGGATGTAACTGAATTAGTCTCGGAGTTTTTATCCAGTTAGATTTCTCCGTCATTAATATTGTGTTATTTACTGTTTTTATATATCTGCGACATTTCAACATAGGGAAATTGAATTGATAGATTAATTATCTAGAGATAATTAAAAGTGACTTGTTACTTTGGATTGATTAATTCTGCACATATGGTCAAACTAAAAACAGGGTAATCTGTGAATTATTAAATGATATTCAGTGCAACACTCGATTTTTCAACAATAAACATCATGAAAATTTTATATAAATTTCTATAAGTTTTTTTCATAAATTTAGTATTCACTTCTAGAATATCTATTTAAGTTTGTGTAAAAACGCAAATTCGGTCTTAATATGTTGTGATTCCATTTCGTTGATTAAAACATTCCAGCATTCATTCTCCCTTAATGTCCTACTCGAAAGACAATTCATTACTTCTTGGTCGTGAATATCTACGGTCAATTTGACATCCTATTGAATTGAAAAAAGACTTTAATAATTTGGGGTTATTAATGAATTTTAAGTTTGAGATTTATATAGGATATATAAGAATATTATTTTGTTACTTTTTAAGCCAGTTTTAATTTCATATTAACAAGTGGAGTGAAAATTAATTAGTGAACTCTTCAATCCAAAAGAAGCATGAGCATCCATAGTAAAATAATCATCGATAAAAAACAATAAAGGTTTATTGGCGCAATACCCCCAACTTATGAACCTATTGCCAAATATACTAACCTCTCCAAATTGGCCAAAAATTCGCTTGTATGACCTTTGAAGTGCGATCCACCCCCTACGGTTTACTTCCATCACTTCTGTCGTTAATTCCAAATAAACCATCCACTTCCATTGCTTCTACCTTAAATTTCAAATAAAGAGGACCAAAATGGAAAAAAAAAAAAAGATGAAAAGGGAATAAACGTATTCCCCCTTCCACATATTTTATTTGGAATTAAAAGCAAAAGTAAAGGGAGTGGATCGCACTTCAAAGGACACATGGGGCAGGGCAGGGGGGAGGGTCTCAACCAATTTGAAAAGGTAGGGTGGCATGTGACAATAGACCCATACATTGGGGGCGTTGCGCCAATATGCCAAAAATAAACTCAAAGATGTCAAATGCCAATTTTCTTCTTTGACCTCCATGACTCCAAAACTTTAACTTCACGATTAAGTCATGCATTACGTTGGATTAAAGTTCAACAAATCTATAAATATCCCAATTGCTTCATTCTTTCATTCATTCATTTCGCTTCTCTCCTACAAAACATACAGAGAACAATCTCTTATTTATTTCTGTATCAGAAGAGCCAGTTTGGTTGAGCAGCCATGTTGACTTCTAATGCCGATATTGCTGAAGTTTACGTATTGAGGAAACTCCATAAGGAGAAGATGAAGAGACTCGAAAAGAAGACAAGTCAGGATAACGCGTCAAAAAAAGATGATCATGGTGCTGGATCTGGTTGCTTCTCCATTTTGTTCAAGAAAGTCCATCCATCTTCTGTGCCAGAATCAGATTCCTAACTCGACAGAACTTTATCTATATATATATATATATATATATGAGAGAGAGAGAGAGAGAGAGAGAGAGAGAGAGAGAGAGAGAGATTATTAGAATGTAATTGTTTATCTTCTCTGGTTCCATTTTATGGGAGTTCTGGTTTGAATGTATGTTTTTCTGCAAATGATATTCCATTTGCTGTAATTTGTAAAACTTTTAATTGATTATTTCATTTTTGTTATAAGAAATATGTACAAATCTTACATGGAAATAACATTCTTTTAGCCCTCACTTCAATCCTGTTAGAGTACAACTAGACATGTAAATCTACGATGAAGCCGCGGGCAGCCTCTTGAGTCGGCACTCGTTCAACAGGTTATTGGTGTTCGCGGTCGACCTGAGTTGTGCTAGCTGCCACTAATATGGAGAAGGACAGCAAATGTTAATTGCAGAATTCCTAGAAAATAATATATTTTTAAACTAAGAAGTAAGCATGTACCCTACTTTATTCCATTAATTCGACTTCTTATGGCTTCCGTGATGAGTAAAAAAATGATGAAAATTATAATATCTCTTTCATTTCGACGTACCCAATGATATCACATGGTCGATGAAACACGAGACATCAATTGCCTTCCTCGCATGAAATGGAAACCTGATATTTAATTGGAAAAACAGACTGGCCAAATTAAAGTCTAAAAACTTGGTCTTCAAATCAAGAATTGTGGTTCTAAACTTTCAATATCAGATATATGGTCCAATACTTGATATCAGTTGACCTATATATGAATGGGCCAAACAAAATTAAAGGAAACAAAGATTAAACCTAACAAGTGACATCACAAGGTCAGGCAAACACAAGATGTCAATTTCCATTGACAACCTCGCTGACAAAGTAATAGGAAACAAAGTTTAATTGGAAAAGTAGATTGGCCAAGTCAAAGGTTTAAAAGCTTTGTTTCCAAGCATAAACATATGGTCCCTAAGTTTCAATATT
This sequence comes from Fraxinus excelsior, assembly GCA_019097785.1. Lineage (NCBI taxonomy): Eukaryota > Viridiplantae > Streptophyta > Magnoliopsida > Lamiales > Oleaceae > Fraxinus > Fraxinus excelsior. The sequence continues at coordinate 23,594,261 of CM032635.1, read as the reverse complement.
AGAGTGTGTTTGGTAGAGATTAAAATTGATAAACTAGTCGTTATTGTTGATTTTTATTAAATGAGTGTGACCCAATAACGACTATATTTTCAATTTTAATTGGATTTTGAGCTATACTGAACACGCACTTAATAAGCTGCCTAATGTGCTAACAACAATAAGAATTTGTTTGAAAAAGATCATTCAAAATGAGAAAAATGATGTTTTTTCGGAGAATGTGTTTAAAAGGTAATAAAATGTTGTAAGTCACATGCACAATTGTTTTATTGAAAGAATATATAATTAAGAGTAGAGATGTCAAACAGATCAAGTTGTTCGTCCCAGCTTGGTCCTTGGAATGCCCAGGCTCATATTGAGGCGAGCAATGGATCAAGTCGAGGTCGATTTTTTTTCATGAGCTGACTTGTCTTGATCTCGTGGGTTGGCTCGTGTTATTATTTTCTTTAATGTATATATATAGATGCGTCGACTCGGCCAGGTCCATTTCCACCCTTAATTGAAAACGAGTTTGAGTAAAACTGATTTTGAATAAACTACGCCAAACAAATGCTTTAAAAGGGTCAACTAACCAACTTTTTCCTATTTGAGCATCTCCAACTGTGGTATAAAATTGAAATCTCCAGAATCACCTTTTTATCCTCATTTACATTCCAATGAATTTAAATTCAAATTTTGCTCCAATAAAAAATCTAAATCCATTACTGCCGAAAAATACAATTTGCATTTCCTTTGCACATCTCCATTGGAGAGGTTTCCAACCACTTTGGAAATCTAAATTATAACTTACATATATTTTACACCACGATTGAAGATCTTCTAGTGTAGTGCTTGCTAGCCAAAATTATTTGAAAATTTTTCTTGTAAAATCGAGTTTGAATTACTTTTTTAGCAACGTCTCGGTTAAAAAATAAAAAAAAAATAACTTATTATAAATGACTCTATTTCTTTAAAAGTGTAGCCCATATTTACTTTTGCTAAAAATACGATTTTTAGTAGATTTTGATGAAATTTGAAAAAATGAGTGGTTGGAAATTGATAAAAAAAAAAAATTGTGAATCATGTAACGTGCTCGATTATCTTATAGTCAATTCATAGCACAACCTGAATCCATTAACTTCTTAGATTCGGATTAATTTGCCCATTACTGCTTATTTTTGGTGACATTAAATTAAAGCAATGTCAACTCGTAGTGTTGATATTGCTGAAGCTGTTTTTACTATGAGCAAGCTTCATAGGGAGAAGATTTAGAGAGATGGAAAACAAGAGAACCAAGGAAAAAGCAGCTTCTGTAGAGAAAATAAACGATTCTAACAAGACAACAAAGAAAAAAAACAGCTGTTGAAGGGGAGAAAGTGTTTATGCTGGTTGCTTACCCATTGAGGTCAAGAAAGTCCATCCAAATTCCAATTTAGATTCAGATCCTAAAGCGAGGTAGGTTTATATATGTTTGTATAATTCAGCATACTGGTAGATTCATATGATTTATCATCAAGTCCTCCCAAGGCTTCATGCTAAACTTTAAGGGAGGTTTGGTAGCTTGGATTTGATATAATAGAAGAAAACAGAAAAAAATTGAAATCACATCTATTGTCCTATTCAATACCATCTAATATAATTATACCAAGTATACCGGTGTATTTTATTTTATTTTAGTTTTTGAAAACTCGGGTATTTTCCTCCGATTACTCCCAAAAAGTGGCGGCCTTCCCCATGATTCACCATCCGTGTAAATCGAAGGCGGTCATAACTTACACACAATTGGACCGGACATTCGAGAAGCGATTCTCCTCCTGTGGATCCCCACTTACGACGTAATGGACCTCTAGAGGGGCAATAAAGTATATCATGATTTTGTCTCTACATTAACAGTCCAAGAATACCTAATCAAGAGATGGTGAATTGGTTTTTAAAACTTTTTCGAAAAATTAATCTATAATTAAATACGTAATAACTAGATAAATTAATTTAAATAATAAGTCCGAATATGATAGCAAAAGTAAAGAGGGATAGAGAATGCAAACGGTATAATTATGGAAGTTCGATTCAACGCAATGATCTACATCCAGTTACCAAGATTTCCAGCACAAGCGATGCCAATTTTATTATGTTGATTGATTTTTGGTACAATACAACCCTTTACAAAGCTTCCAGTGACTTACAAATAAGGAGTACCGATCGTTTACAACATTGAGCTTTACGGGACCTCAACATGACTTACAAGTTTAAAGAAAATTGATGATACAAATTGATACTTTTCTCTTAATAAATGATATGATCACAATTAAGTACCAATAGAGAAATAGGCTAACACTTTTAATGAATAGCAATGAATGAAGCTCAAGTGTTAGGTAATAAAAACTTTGATGATTGGAATTATTTTAAAAGTTAATTTGATCAAAAAAATTTCAAATCCAAAATGAGTTGATAACAATAAATGATATGACAAATCAATACAATTTTGCTCATAAGAATCTCACTTTAATGCTCTTTTGTGTATTTATGAATGACAATTGAGTTGGTATTTAAAGTAGTTGAAAAAGTAAAATCTTCTGTCAAACCGAATGATCATACGTCCGGAACAATACCAGATGACTGAATAGCAGTTACTTTGTCAAAAATCATAATGGTGAAAAATCTAATCATTGAAGGTGAATCGGATGTCCTGTTCATCCGAACGTTTGGATGGACAGTAAACATTTTCCTGCGGTTTGTCCATTTTGATTTTTTGACAAGGTAGGCTTTAGAATTCCCAAGGTAAGTGATGCTAAATAATTGAAAATTAAGTTGAAATTCTTACATTTGAAAAATAATTTTTGTGCAAATGATTTTACGAAGTAAACTATTATCGTGCACAAAAGTTCGTCACTTGAGCTTTCAATAAGTCATTGCTAAGTATTAAAGTATTTTAAGTTCAAACATATAGTTCTAATATCTTCGATTGATTTGGCACGAGTGCATGATTTGTCGCTTGATTTAAATTTGGTACAAGTTCTTGATTTGTCTCCGATTGTTTTAGCGCGAGTACCCGATTGAGAATGCTCGATTTTCAAGCTTGATTGTGAATGATCGATTTTCATCAAGTTCACAACATATAACAATGAAAACTCGAATATAAATGTTAGATATATAAAAATACTTTGTTTGTTATAATCAAAATATAATATCGATCATATGTTAACAATTTTCCCCTTTTTGATTGTGACAAACAAATGATGATTTGCAATACGAAAAATACTTTATATTAAATGACTCGTAGATTGATATACAATTCCCTCTATCTTTTATAGATCAAGCATTTATATGATGTTATTCCCCCTTTCTTATAAGCATGCATATCATCGTACATATTGTTGACATATGGTTGATTATAACTTTAATATTTTGATTATAATAAACAAGTCATTTTATTTACTAACATTTGAATTTGAGTGATTAAGCTTTCAAAGCTATCAAGATTATAAATCGGACTCGAAATTAAGAACAAAGTGAAAGTTAAGCATTCAAGTCAAATCATTTGAAACGATAGCGATTTGAATGCGACGATCGAATTGGAACTTCAATACTCGCAAAGACGCAAATCAAGATACAAGTATAAAGAATGACAAGTCAAGACGATTAGACATTATACATTTCTATATAAAAGTATTAACTCGTCAATCTTTAGCAAGTGTATAAAGCTGAAATTATTTTCATAATCCATCACTTGCACAAAAATGCTTTTGATTTATAATATTATATAGATTTTGGAAAAATGAATGTTTTGATATAAAAAGCACTTTCGTAAAAAAATAAAAAATAAATAAAAAAATAAAAAGTCAACTCGACCGAAATGATCAACCGAAAGTTCTTGTAGCCTCCTCTTTTGCTCTATAAATATCCATCTTCTTTGCATTCAATCTCTAGATTTTATAAAAGCAATTAAGAGAGTATATTTATTGAAAATCATTGAGCTTACTTGATTTGAAATTCTATTTCATTTATTACAAAGAATTTCTTGATTGATCAAACTAATTTTCATCTATCTTATCAAAAATTCTTTTTGTAAAGAACTTTTCACAACTTCATTTATTCTTCATTCTTGATAAAAGTCTTTTTTGCCAACACTTTGATTTAAGTATAAATCTTTTTTCATACTTACCTTGTATTATTTGTTAAGAGAGATTATTGGTTTGAAAACTTTGATACAAAGAATTTCTTGATTGATCAAAACTAGTTTCATCTATTTCATCAACAATTATATTTTACAAAGAAACTTCTCAATCTCATCTCTTTCAATTTTTGATAAAGATTTTCTTTGCCAACACTTTTATTAAAGTGTAAAATCTCTCTTCATACTTAACTTGTATTATTTGTTAAGAGAGATCATTGGTTCAAAAACTTTGATACAAAGATACAAATTATTTCATTATTTATCATTCATCAAAGTTTACAACAAAAACACTTGAGCTTTATTATTTACTATCTATTGAAGTGTTTATCTAACTCTCTAATATTTAACTTGATTATATCATTGGTTAAGAGAGTTATTTCAATTGTAAAATTATCACTTACACTTTGACGGTTTCGAGTGCCTTGTGAAAACTCAATTGTAAGGATATATGCTCATTGTTGTAAGTCACCTAAGGATAAATGCTCCTTGTTGTAAGTCACTTAAGGGTAGGTGCTCTTGTTGTAAGTAACCTAAAGATAAGTGATCATTGTTGTAAGTCACTTAAGGATTGGTACTCCTTGTTGTAAGTTACCATTATAGTGCATTTGGCCTTACTTGTGACGGAGAGCTTGGTAACGGGGATGTAGAACACATTGTGTATCGAACCCCATTAAATTGGTTTGTTATCTTTACATCATTGCTATTTACTTTATATTACTATTTATATTGTGTTATATTCATACTTGAATTAAGTTATCAAGTTTGCATATTTATCTCTCTTATTACAATTTGAATTTGTTTCTTGTGTATTGAATAGTTTTGAGACTAATTATCGAAAAAGTTTCAAAACCAATTCACCTCCCTCTTGGTTAGTCATTCTTGGGCTAACACATATGTTTTCCCCCTTTTAGCATAAGCAAAAAGAACAAGAATTAGGGAATGAAAACAACCATAGGCAAAAAGAATGAAATATAAAGCATTACCTAAAGGAAATCGCATAGAATTGAGATCAAAGTAAAATATTCATCATGAAGAAAATATAAACATCCACCGTAAAGCAAATAAGGTGAAATTCATCATAAATAAATAAAAAATAACGACTACTGCTCCGGATGAGTGAAGTGAGCATAGAAATGGGTGTAGAAGGCATTCTGCTGAACCTACATTGCTGCATGCTGTGTTTGAATGACTTTTTGTTGAGCTAGTATGGAGGCCTGTTGAGTTTGTATGGTGGCCTTCTTAGCTTGCATCTGATGAAGCATCTCGCCGAGGCCATCAACCAAGGATGTGAGGAAGTCGATGCGGACATTCAACATGCTGTATTGATCCTCGATAAACGTGAAACCACTTCTCCAAAGATAGAGGGAAATTGGAGCCTGAAATGTCGTGATGATGTATAGGAGCTTTCGGCACATCATCGTCATCACCCTCGTTGTCTCTCTCAAATGGTAGAGTCAATGACTTGAAGTGGGGTCAACCCCTTGGTATGTGCCACCACTAACCATGTTCTTTAGTTATGTTCATGTGTTTGAGGGTTTGAATGTTTATAGTGTCAGTGGGTCGAAGTTGGACAAATGTCTCATCGTCTAATGAAACGTTAAAGTGTTTAAAAGTTTTAGTGAGAAGCATGCCATATGGTAAAGCTTTAGCATGTCGTGAGGAATGGACAAATTTCATGAGTCCTAATGCAATGGTGGGAAAATCAAGTTTCCCACCGGCAAGAAAAAAGTCGAGAACAAAAAGATCAAACGAACTTACTTCATCCTGATGACCCTTTTGTGGTACGATAACATTTGCAATGATGTTTTGTTAAACCTTGTATGGAAGAGTCAATTGATTTGCACCAACTTTCGTGATATTTTCAAAAAAAATCTAGGTGACATGACGACAAGCCTCGGTAAGGTCATAGCCGTCTAATGTAGGATATGCTTTGTGAGGAAAAATTTATGTTCCACACACCTCAAGTTCCAAAATGTCATGAATGAGAGTTTTGTTTATGACAATGCATTTATGTTTAATCAAGCGTGAAATATCACCGGAATGGGATGTAGAGACATGTTTTGGTAAAAAAAAAAAAATTCATAAGTCGTGGGTATACATACTCTTCTAAAGTAGCAATAGAAATCCAACCCATATTTTCAAAAAGTTTTTCTATATGAAATGCGGGTGCTTTAGTAGTAAAATCCACAAAATCAACATTTTTACCTATTAAAATGGAGGATTTTTCAAATGGGTTGGCCGGTACCTCGGATTCCAAATCAAACTCTTTGTCGGAGGATGGTGAAGAAGATTGTCTCATCGTGCTCTTGAGCCTTTTTTCGTTCTTTTTGAGCCCGACATTGTTGGAAATCAAGATTGAAAATAGAGAGAGAAATATGTAGGTTAGGGTTTTGATTTGGTGAAATTGGAATGTAATGGATGAATTTCTTGATGAATTGAGATGTAGAAGTATTGAGTTTTTGATTTGGATGTGTAATTGATGATTTGAAATGGAATATTGAGTGATAGAGAAGAAAATTAGGGAGAGAAAAGTGGAAGAAGAATGAAGAAAAAATGAACATGTTCGTGATTTTAAAAGTTGTCCGTTGTTGAACCGAATGTCCGGTTTAGCCCTCCGAACATTCGATTTGAAAGAATTTTTTTTGTCAAACCAAATGCTTGTTCGGACAGTCAGATTCAATCCAGATATCCGATTTCTCGTCCTGATCCTCCTTTTTTTCTAAAAAACATACCAAGTCGTGTAAATATGGTACCCACGAAATAATGTGATAAAAAATGTGAGCGCATATAGTTATGAACTTAATCATGTATTTCAAATTCATCAATAGTGCATAAACCTCTTCTAATATATGAGAAATGATCAAGAGCTAGAGGTTTTGTGAAATATCGGCCAATTGATTTTCCGTGTTTACAAATTCTAACACAATGTTTCCCTTTTGAGCATGGTCTCTTAGGAAGTAATGTCTAATTTCTATGTGCTTCGTCATAGAGTGCAAAATAGGATTTTTAGACAAGTTTATGGCACTAGTGTTATCACACATATTAGGTATATGATGAAAAGATAGGTGATAATCACTAAGAGTTTGTTTCATCCATAGAACTTGTGCACAATAACTAGCGGCAGAGATATATTCGGCTTCGACAGTAGATAAAGCAACGGATTTTGTTTCTTACTAAACCATGAGACAAGTGCAAAGCCTGGAAAATGACAAATTCCTCTAGTGCTTTTTCCATTAATTGTGCACCGAACCCAATCGACATTCGAATATCTAATTAGATCAATGGGGGTGCCCTTTGGATACCAAAGCCCTAAAGTTCTATTGCCACTAATATATCTAAAGATTCGTTTCACGGCCTTGAGATGTGATTCTTTAGGATTTGATTGAAATCTAATACATAGACACACACACACACACACACACACACACACACACACTAAACATAATTTTCGGGTCTACTTGTAGTTAAGTAAAGAATAGATCCAATCATACCTCGAATATCTTGTTATATCAACGAACGATCCTTGGTCGTCCTTGTCCGATTTTATGGATGTGCTTGTAGGGGTGTTCATTGGCTTCAAGTCATCCATGTCGAACCTCTTGAGAATATCCAATATGTAGTTACATTGATTGATGATGATTCCATCACAAGTTTGCTTGATTTGGAGATTGGAGAAAGAATTTAAGTTCTCCTATCATGCTCATTTCAAATTTCATGCTCATGTACTTAGAAAACTCTTCACAAAGATAAATATTAGTAGCATCAAATATATTATGATCAATATAAATTTGAACAATGATCATATCGTTCTTTTGAGTTTTAACAGAAAGAGTGATATCCACTTTTCCTATTGAAAAACTATTTGAAATTAGAAATTTGCTCAACAATTCGTACCAAGCCCTAGGAGCTTGTTTTAAACCGTATAAAGCTTTTCGAAATTTGAAAATATAGTCCAGATGTTTATGATTTTTTAAATCGAGTGGTTGTTCAACAAACACTTCTTATTGAATAAAATCGTTAAGAAAATCACTTTTGACATCCATTTGATAGAGAATGAGTTTTTTATGACATGCAAATGCAAGAAGCATGCGAATGGTTTCTAATCTAGCAGTCGGTGCAAATGTTTCTTCAAAATCGATGTCTTTCTCTTGATTGTAACCTTGGGCCACTAATCTATCCTTGTTAGGCACAATTATTCCGTTTTCATCACATTTATTTCTAAAGACCCATTTAGTATCGATGACGATTTGATCATTTGGTCTAGCGACTAAATCCTAAACGTGGTTCCGTTCAAATTGATTAAGTTCTTTTTGCATAGCTAGAATCCAAAATTCATCAAACTCGGCCTCTTTAAAGTTCTTTGGTTCAATTTGTGAAATGAATGGACAACTACTTAAATGATTTTTAATAGACACTCTAATAGTAATACATTTTGATGGATCACCAATGATTAGTTCTTTAGGATGAGAAGGAATGAACCTCTTTTGGTAGAGGTAAATCATTTTGGACTCGGTTGGCTTTTCTTTGCTTTGTTGAACATATTCTCCTTCTTGACGTTCATCTTGTGAATTTTCTTGTATTGATCTTGAATAGCCATTTGTTCAAATGGAGTTTCCAACCCTACATTAATATTAATACCAATGTTTCCAATTACGAAAATTTTTCCCTTTGCATTGTCTCCAAATGTGACATGACCTCTATCATTCTTTTTTTAAGTTCGATAGTAAAGTTATATATCTGGTCATTTGCTTTCAACATTTGCTATCTAAGAATCATTTGCTCGTCTCTTCTTTGGTACCTGCAAAAATAATTTAATATTTTATTTTTGGTACCAATACAAACTTGGATCCTTAGTAGTTAGTTTTAGTGGATCCTTGAGTCCAATTGTTTTTACTTTCAAAATATAGCTTCTTTTTGGTTATATAATTGTAGGCAATATGTTCATCCTTGTTGCAAAAGTTACAAGTATTTTTTGAGGGAATTGTATTTGAGGCTTTAACAAATAAATTTTTATGAGATTTTTGTTTCAAAAATAGTTTATATCCAATGCCTCCTTTATCAAAAATATATTTTTGATCACCGAGTATTAAATTAAAATTCTTCTTCCCTTGAGTGAATTTAAAAACAATATTTGTCAACTCTTCAACTTTAATCTTTCAAAGAGCAATTTTCTTTATACAATGAATCATATCATTTTCCTTTTTAGTTTTGAAAATTTTCTCCATTTCATTTTTTAATAATTTATGTTTCTTTTTAAAAATAGAATGATTAAGAGCGAGTTTCTTAAATTCTTCTAAAATCTCATCATAAGAAGAAGATAAATCACCATATGAGAATTATTTAATAGAATTTACCTTATTAGCGATTGTCATGAAGCACATGTTGACCATTTCTACTTGACTTTCATTTTCATCGTGATCATCATCGTCGCTTTCATCTCAAGTTGCTTGGAGTGCCTTTTTTCTTGAAATTTCTCTTTTTATTTGGACACTCGTTTCTCTTGTGATTGGGTTTGTCACAATCATAACAAACAATTTTCTTGGTTCTTTATTTGCTTTTTTCTTCTTTCTTTTGAAACTTTCCATTATTTCGAAAGTCTCTCCATTTTTTGACAAGAAGTACAAGATCATCAATCTCTTCATAGCTCATATGCTCACTTGTAGTTCTTTCTTCAATTGTCAATTCGAGAGACATTTGGTTTTAGCATTCAAGGACAATTTTCTTTTATTATCTTCATCATATTCCTCTCTAGGTTTAAGAATAAATTGATCGGGATTTTCCTCAATTTTATTAATCTTGATGGGCACATAAGGACCAAATCCAATGACTTCCCAAATATTATAATCTATTGATTGAATGTAAATCATCAGTCTAGCTTTCCAATAATTATAATGTGTGTCACCAAAGAAGTGAGGTTGATTTATAGAATGTCCATCGAGATTTTGAAGGTTGTTGTGGTGAGCAATTGCTCGAGATTGTAAAGTCTTAATTTTAAAATGAACATCTTGCTCTGATACCAATCGATAGCCCAAGAATAACTAACCAAGAGAGAGTGAATTGATTTTTAAAACTTTTTCGAAAATTAATCTATAATCAAGTACGTAATAACTAGATAGATTAATTTAAATAATAAGCATGAATATGAAAACAATAAGTAAAGAGGGATAGAGAATGCAAGCGATATAATTATAGATGTTCGATCCAATGCAATGATCTACGTCCTTCGTTATTAAGCTCTCCGGCACGAGCAAAGCCAATTTTACTATGTTTATTGACTTGTGGTGCAATGTAACCCTTTACAAAACTTCTGATAACTTACAAACAAAGAACACCAATCCTTTTACAATATTGAGCTTTACAAGACCTCAACATGACCCCACAAGTTTAAAGAAAATTGATGATACAAATTGAAACTTCTCTTTTAATAAATGATATGATCACAATTAAGTACCATAAGAGAAATATGCTAACACTTTTCATGAACAGCAATGAATGAAACTCAAGTATTAGGTAAGAAAACTGTAATGTGTGGAATGATTTTAAAAGTTAATTTAATCAAAAGTTTTTCAAATTTAAAATGATTTGATAGTAATAAATGATATGAGAAATCAATACAATTTTGCTCATGAGAATCTCACTTTAATGCTCTTTTCCTGTATTTATCAATGGCAAGTGAGTTTGTATTTATAGAAGTTGAAAAAGTGAAATTTTTTGTCGAACCAGACGATCATCACGAAGTTCGGAACAGTACCGGACGGTTTAATAGCCGTTACTTTATCTAAAATCAGAATGATAAAAAATCTAACCGTTGAAGGTGAATTGGACGTCCGGTTCACCATCCAGACATCCGGATGGACAAAGAACATTTTCCTCTGGTTTGTCCGTTTTGATTTTCTAACAAGGTAGGCTTTAGAATTCCTAAGGTAAGTGATGCTAATGAATTGAAAATGAAGTTAAAATTCTTATCTTTTCAAAAATATTTTTTATGCAAACGATTTTACAAAGTAAACTTTTATCATGCATAAAAGTTCGTTACTTGAGCTTTCAATAAGTTATTGCTAGGGATTAGAGTATTTTACCTTTACATGTGAGTTCAAACATGTAGTTTTAATATCTTCAATTGATTTAGTGCGAGTGCATGATTTTGAATTTGACGCAAGTGCTTAATTTGTCTCAGATTATTTTGACGCGAGTCCCCGATTGAGAATGATTGATTTCCAAGCTTGATTATGAATGCTCGATTTTCATCAAGTTCACAACATGTAATAATGAAGATTCGAATATAAATATTAGATATATAAAATAATTTGTTTGTTATAATCAAAATATAAGATCAACCATAAGTCAACATACATGACATCTGTCTTACAACATAAATGTAGCATTATAGCTTTTTCGGGGATTCGAACTTTCGATACTCCGTAAAGAACTCTCCTAATTTACCTTGTGCCATACACGTAGGGGATACTAGTGTATTTTATTTGTTGTACAAGTTGTGTTACTTAATCCTTTTAGACATAGTTATAAAACCCAGATTGAACCAGGCAGTTCAGTCCGAAAACTTGTCTAACCGAACTCAGATTCGATCCGAGTTTAATGGATTTATGGCTGAACAAACAACCCATCGTCCACCCGTTTGAACCGTCAGTTTTTAATGAGACCCATGTTCCACTTTTCCTTGACCTAATCAGTCTTAATTAACTCATGTTTCTCTGTCTTTCCACTTTCCCCCATTACAGTGTCCTTACAAATTCTGAAATACAATTCGTAATTAGGGATTCTTGAAAAATGAAAAAGCTCAGCCGCCGTCTCTAATCTCTTGCAATTCAACCACTCCCAAAAATCCAAACCTCCAATTTCATGTTTTAAGAGATGGAAGAATAAGTCAGTCTCTGTCAGATGTGTTTTACTAAAAAAAACTCGACCAAATTGATTTATACATGGTCTAGTTTTTGTAAATCATACATAAATGTTTTCTTCTTCTGTTAACTCTTATTATTATTATTCAAATTGATTATAATAAGAAAATTATTGCTTAGTTTAGTTGATTGATTGATAAGGAAAAAGCAAAACAACATATTTTTCTTTACTGCTTCAAGTTTTCACATCAATAATGGGTACATGCATGGAAATCACTCTAAAAGACTTTTTTTAGAAACTTCACGAAATTTTAAGGAAAGGTAGGAAACTTCTTATGGTATGACATATCCAAAAATTGGATTCCGTTGACAACACATGAGGTTCTAAAATATTTTTCAAAACCTTGGAGCGATTTGATTTGAATGATGACCACACTACGCCAAAAATGAGATTTTGCAACACATAAACGATAACATTCGGTACTTAATTGTTGCTAAAGGGGTCTACCGCAACATTTTAAAAAGTGAATGTTGCTATTGGGTTAGTATAATTGAGTTTTGACAACATTTGATAAGAGAATGTTGCTAATGTCACCTTTCGCAACGTTTTTGGGACGTTGCGAAAGGTGACATTAACAACATTTATTAAATGTTGCAAAAAGTAAGGAGGGTTAGACGAGCTAGATTGGGCAGTTAGGCTAGATCTTGGGCTGATTATTGTGTAAAAGAATTAGGCCCAATAGGAAAGGTTCAATACCAAACCCAATAGCATAAACTGGCAGCAGCGTGAACCCTTTTCCCAATTCATCATTTCCAATTTAGGTGCCAATACGCGCGACTTCGTTTCCTTTTCCGACTTCGACAAAGTGAAGCCTTTTACCTAATTCGTCATTCCCCATTAGAAGCTGAAGTGCGCGACTCCGACTCCATCAAAGTGAACACTTTTCCCAATTTTTCATTTCCAATTAGAAGCTAAAGCGCATGACTCCGACTCCCATCTATAACAGAATAAAGGTTTGTTTATGAGTGTATTTCATTATGGATTCTTGCATTTTTCTAGTTACGTATTTTACATTTTTACTATGTGTTACAAGGCAATCTGTTGGTGGATATTTTAGTTTTCTACAACCAGTGTTTTGAGATTTAGTAAGAGTTCATATTTACTGTTGTCTTTGATGGTGGAAGTACGGGCACTAGAGTAAATGTTTATGAACGGATGGTGAAGACTTCCAGTGAGAACAATGGAGATTTGCCTATTTTATTGCATAGTTTCTCAGATAATTTGACGAAGAATAAGAGTTGTCAGTATCATTATATGCAAACAGAGCCATGGTTAAATATCTTGTTTAGTTAAATAATTAACTCAGAGTGATGAAATTTGTAAGAAGTATATATAGGATTGAATATGACGAATTACAAAAGTCACGAGAGTTGAAGTCTCCAGAGAATCCTAACCTATCATCTTCACAAGGGAACACGCTTCTTCATATTGGTGTTTATGCATGTGTTTGAATGAGTAGTATTTACTTCCTGAAGTGACTCACACCCAATCATCATTCAACACTTCATTATTAATCTTTGTTCTCAGGCTTGCTGAAGGAATTTGATACTATCTTACGGAAACACCAATGTACTGAGTAAAAAATCTTCTTGGAATATCCAGACATCAAAACTTTGGTAAGCAACCTTACAATTTATAGCAGTTGGCTTGGTGTGCAGCACTCGCAGTTGGAGAAATCTAGTTCTTGAATGGGTTTTGCTATGTACCTATCCCTACCAGTGCTAGCATACAGTCCCATGAATTGTTTTTTATGCAACTACAGTAAACTAAGCCTTTTTCCTACGACCACTTATTTTTCTTTGCCTTTCCATTCTATTCATTGCTAGATCAACTGGGAGATAATAAGTGACTAAATCCTTAACAACTATCAAGGCCAAGTTAACTTAGGTCTACCTCTCCATCGCCTAAATTGCTCTACCAAAATCTTGTCACTCTTATGAACGGGCATCTTTAGGTCAATGTAAAAAATGACACTTTAGTCTTCTTCTTTACCCTCCATTGGTTTGTTGGGCTATATTCTCATTTCTAATCCTATATATACTTCTTACAATTTTCAATCCTATGACTTGAGAAGTTAGAACATCTAGAGGAATTTATTTATTTAAGTTTTTTGTTTAACACGTCATTTCGCATGTAGGCCTCATTTTTCAATTTGATATGTTCACAATTTTCATAAATGGGTATCGATACATAAAACTTGAAATCATGACTTTTGTGTACTCAATATTGAGTGGCCTCTACAATTCAAGATGTTAGAGATTAGACAAATTTATGTAATTACATTATATCCTCAACAGAGCAAGTAGGGTTTTTCACTTTTTGTCTCTTTAGATATAGAACATTGACATTTGATATCCGTACAAGAAGTATCAAATGCCATTGTGGGGTTAAATTCATATTTATATATCTTAGATGTGATTTAATTAGATAATAATCTTGCACTAAGAAAATGTGTGGAAACACATTTGTTGAATATAATTGTTTCTTGATGGTTTTTCTTGGCACTATAGGTCACGCGACCTTTGAAATGTGAAAATAAAGGTGCTACGGTTTTAAAAACTGTCTTTTAAATTATCAGGCTATGATTTTAATATAATTAATTTTGGATAGTTTGGATTCCTTGTTTAGATAACTTTTGTCAATTGGCACACCTCTAGTTTCTAAGTATTATATATCTTTATATGCAACGGGTGTTGGTGCTAGAGGAGAGGAGCAAATCATCTTTTGTAATATTCCTTGATCTAATTTCATATCCTTCTTTGTGCTCTTTATGTGGTATTTTTCGGGTAATTTTTACAGATTGCTCAAGTCTTTCATTGATTTAACTGGTTTAGAGGCATCATTAATTTTATCGGCACAATTCCGTTTGATATGTATTCCCTTCTTAGGTCCATCAAACATCTGCTAGCTTGTTAACTTACTCTTTAGATGATCAGTCTATCTATATAGCTCATCGACCTATCCTTGTTGTCATTGAACTAGTTGCAAAATGATCAATCTCAAATGAAGTAGCAAGCAAGCCTTTTCTATATGGAGCTCGTTAACCATCTGTGATGCAGGAGCAAGAGTCCATTTTCCCAAACCCACCCCTTTAACCATGTGGTAAGGAATTGCTATACTTCATATATGTTATGGCAAGTGATATATTGATTGCCATAGGAGTTTTCTGAAGAACACATGGCAATCAGATATGTTCTTGTTGCCCTTTTCAGTCTCTGATTTCTTTAGTCAAATAATAGGTACTTCATGCTCCAATTTCATTTTTTAATACTAACTCCATCGTGGTCCAATCAATCTAGAACGTTGCTGCTATTGTTGTTTCTCCTAAATGTTATAGACTAGACAGTTACTTGGGCCTACCGCAAGCCTACACTAGTTATCTACTATGCTTCCAGCCTTTTTTTCATGCAAAACCAGTTGGTATCTAGTCACGACATGTGCTTAGTGGATACAAATAAACACACTCATGCAACCTCTAGTTCAAGGACGGACCCAGCACCCGGCTAGAGGGGGCGGCCGCTCATGCTGGGCTCCGTCGGACCGTCGAGTTGCAGTCATTCGTGCATGCTTCTGAGTCCTTCATGTGCCTGGTTCGTCTTCTTCCTACCTCTGTTTTTTTTTTTTTTTTTTTTGGGTTTTCAAAACGGGCCAATTGGCTAGCCCATTTAATTCGTCCTTTTTTTTTGTAATTAGATTGGGTCATTTGTTTGGGCCAATCCTTAATTATATAATATATAGCCGAACCCAAATCTCATTCTCCCAAATCAATCCCTAAATTCCCAAATTTTCACATTCTCCACTCTCTCGTCTCTCTCGAATTGCCCATCTCTGGCACAACTACAGTATACTTAGGCTTGAGCCTACCGTCGCTCATTACTTCAGGCTGCAACCGTCCGTCTCACGGTCTCCGACAGCGCCGCAGCAGACTTAGTCAGTCACTGAGGCACCTGTAAATCTAGAGAGAAGTGGATAATCAAGAAAATCTCCAAATTGAAGAAATGGAGCTCTGTTTTAGATCTTTAAGAAAAACTCCAAGTTCCAACTCCCATCATTTTGCTATTTTTCTTGCTTTCTTGCTTCAGCTTCAATGCATCAAGGACTCAAGTGTGTGTTTACCTTTTTCTTTATGAATTTTCTTGATTTTGGATACTTTTCTTGTCAACCAATTTAATTGTTTTGAAGATTTTAATTAATTGCTGAGATTTAATCATTTTTATAGGAAATGGGCTTATCGAGATCTTTGAGAGATTTGATGCATACTTTTACTGGTTTTAGTAATCTAAGTGAAGGTTTGACTCACAGTACTGTTTGATCTTTTTATCAATTCGTGTGTTTTTTGGGATGTGTTTGATTGAACTTAACTACACTAAGCAGCTCGAGTACAATCTACTTTTTGCTAAAGAAAATTGAAGTAGCTTATTTTTCTTTTGAGAAAAAAATAACAAAATTAATTCTTGATTGTTCTTATTTCATATATGAGATTCTCATTGAACAAATTGAATCTGCATGAGCTACATAAGTTTTAATTTGGCATTGGTGTATACTCTCTAGATTTAATCCGTTGTAAATGCCCAATAGTTTATTGTCGTTGATCGGTCAACGTCCGCCCGACCGCCCGGGTTGAAGTTCAAAGCTGGGTTCGTCCCTGCTCTAGTTTAGTAGGAAATGAGCCGGACATCACTTTGTCCTGAAAACTTGGTCCCATGAAGAGCTGGAGAAGATAAAAAAATTTATCAATTGTATACTACCCTCCCTCCCTCCCCAACACTCAAATGAAATGGGGAAAAACAGTAATGTGCATTGACAACCTTAATTCAACTACAGAAGGTGAATGACCGGTTAAATGTTAAATTTGTATTTACCGTATTTTTTGTCTCTATCTTGTTATGGGCTCACGATTGATATTATTTTCATGCCATGTCCTATGGATAATAAGATTAATTTCCCTCATCGAAAGTCGTTGCCTAGTATAGGTATAGTTCCTTCATTTTTCAGGATTCACCAGATAATAAATTCATGATGGATGTTTTTTGGCTTTTGAATTCTTTACAAATGTAGACATGCTTATAGTCTCCCGGTCCCAAATTAATAGCATTTTTGAATTTTTATTCATTTGCAATATCTTACTAATGTGGCTTTGGTTTATGCAGATTATAAACTTCCAACTAAAGTTGTCAAGTATAAAAAATAGGAACTTGCCACTTGTTTTTTTTTCTGTGTGTTTAGCCATGAAGATCAATATATTATATACTCTTGTTGAAGATATTTTTCTTCCTCCAATCAATATATTATACTCTTGTTTCTCTTGTTGGCATTTATCTATTGATACACTGCAAGTCATTTTCTATATGCCCATTATTTTCCAATTTTTCATGGGAGAAATTTGTGTAGCAAACTGGAGTTTCATTTCTAGCTAGTGTGCAAGAGTCAAATTGGTTGCTAAGCTCTCTCTCTCTCTCTCTTAGGCTGACATGGCAGCAATTAGTCATATCTTGCTTCCTGATAAAGATAGCATAAAGAATGCAATTGTTGTTGGAACAAGGGTTAAGGCAAGCCATCCTGTTGTCACATAGCAAACATTTCTAAGAAACCAGTGTGTCACCTTGTGAATTATATCCTAGTGATTCTGAAATTTAGCCTAGATTAACTGTTATGACTTTTTGTACTTGAATTGGCTCCTCATTTGGTGTATTATTAATTTTGCTCAAAAGAAACTCAGGGTTTGTGCGTGTATTTTTGTAAACAGGAGTACATCTTATTTTGCAATGGTAGCGAACTTTTGTCAAAGCTTCAAGTGGTTCCAAGTATAGTTATGCAGTATTGTTGTAATGATGCTTCAACAGCGGACATAGTGGATGGTGCAAGACTGTGCGAGGTACATGGTTCCCATGGGGCTTAAACATGGGCTTCATTTCATGTTTTTTGCAGCAACTCCTTTTTTGATGCTATAAAATATCAATCCAAACTTGTTGAGCACTGTACCAAAAATCTAGTATGAATTATTGCACCTTTTGTGAGTTGTTTGATGAATGATGGAAAAGATGTTATTGATGCTAGGTTGATATTGAAAATAGAAAACATGTATAATGAAGTGAATATTGTACAATGTATATGCAATAGCATTGTTTAATTAGTGTCAATGAAAGAATTTGTTTTCCCCTTTTAATCATGACTCTTAAAATATTTTTTGATGTCTTGTAACTTCTTTTTATATATTGGATATTCTATTTATGGTTAAAGTAAAAAAAAATATTTTCTCTGCTTTTGAATTTTACTTAAAGTGCATCTGTAATGACTGCATGATTTAATACCATTTAGACCTGGTCAGAAAAGTTAGTGAAGCTGAGGACTTTGAGCATAAAATTTAAGGCTATTCATTTTCTGTTAAGTGTAATACTTAAGGTATCATATTCTTGTTCTCATGGAATAAGTTAAAACAGTAATTTTGTCGCGTCTTTAATTAGGTTGAATGTGTATAACATTTTACAAGTTTATTAGGCGAATTGTTAGTTTATTATTCTGGTACCACCTACATATAAAAAATGCGAATTCATTTCAAAAAATATTAAAATGACCAATGACAACGTTTGCAAGATGTTGCCAAACCAAAGGATGACAATATGGCAACGTCTAAAAAACGTTGTGATAGAGTCTTTCGCAACGTTTTTCCAACGTTGTGGAAGACATTGTTTTTAAGAAACGTTGCAAAAAAAGTTTCCCTCAATGGCAACACCGACCCTCGCAACACAAGCTAAAACGCTGCAAAAAAAAATTTTGCATCGTTTTTTGGCCGCTGCAAAAAGCTTTTTTTAGTGTAGTGCCAGCGCTGTTTACTTAAAGTGACATATAAAATTCTATGCAGTAGCTAACTCATGAGGCTATCAAACTTCATTATTTTCGTCCGAAGGTTTCAAATAACGATTGAGTTATGAATTTTTGAAGTCAATGGCAAAAGCAGAAATTTTAATAAAAACAGCAACACTAAATCTTATCACTAATATTTTTATGATAAACGATAACTTGTAAGTTAATTTTTATAACACATAACTACTTTTAAACATAAATTATTCATAAAAATATTCTTAGAATAGTTCCACGTAGGATATTCATAAAAATCTTTTTATTAAAAAAAACATAAAAGTTTCATTATCGAATTAAAGAATTAAGTCATCGGCTTCTCCATAGCACGTTGCATCTTTATCCACCATCATCAACGCCTGAGTAAAGCAAATCAACATGCAGGAAAGGAATTAACCAATGAGTTTGAAACTCAATAGATATCATCCATGCATTTTGTTATCAAATTAGAATATTCGAACTATAGAATATTCATACCGTAGCACGTGGATGGATTTCTGGCAAAATTCAATTTCTATAGAATTATCGTAACACTTAGAGTCGGAGAATGATCATTCAAACTATAGTAGTGCTGAAACACCGTACCCAAAAATTTCAAATAACGATTGAATTGTGAATTTTTGAAGTCAATGGCAGAAGCTGAAATTTTAATAAAAACATCAACACTATATCTTATCGCTAACGTTTTTGTGATAAACAATAACTTGTAAGTTAATTTTTATAACACTTAACTACATTTAAACATAACTTATTCATAAAAATATTCCTAGAATAGTTCCAAATATGATGTTCATAGAAATCTTTTTTTTTTTTTTTAAATATATAAACATTTCATAATCGAATTAAAACATTAAGTAACCGGCTTCTCCATAACACATTGCATCTTCATCTACCATCATCTACGCCCAAGCAAAGCAAATCAACCGTAGGAAGAGAATTAACCCATGAGTTTGATACTCAATAGATATCATCTATGCATTTGTTGTCAAATTAGAAAAATTCGAATTATAGATTCATACCGTCACACGTGATGAATTTTTGACAAAATCCAATTTCTATAGAATTATCAAAACACGTAGAGACGAAGAATGATCATTCAAACTATAGTAGTGCCGAAGCACCATACAAAAAAATTCATTCAAAAATTCCAAAATTTTAATAAAAACAGCAACACTAAATCTTGCTAACATTTTTGTGATAAACGATAACTTTTAAGTTATTTTTTATAACCATAACTACTTTTAAAAATAAATTATTCATAAAAATATTCTTAGAATAGTTCCACATATGATGTTCGTAGAAATCTATTTATTTAAAAAAAAAAAACATAAACGTTTCATTATCGAATTAAAACATTAAGTCACCGGCTTCACCATAGCACGTTGCATCTTTATCCACAATCATCCATGCTCGAGCAAAGCAAATCAACATGTAGGAAGAGAATTAATCCATAAGTTTGAAATTCAATAGATATTATCGGTGCATTTCGTTATCAAATTAGAAAATTCGAACTATAGATTTATACTGTCGCACATGGATGGATTTTCAACAAAATCCAATTTCTATAGAATTATCATAACACGTAAAGTTGGAGAATGATCATTCAAACTATAGTAGTGTCGAAACACCGTATCCGAAGACACTAATTCATTCATACATTAACGAAAATTTATTACTTGAAAACGAAATAACCACTTGCACCTCTATCTACTTTGATTTTCTTGAAATATGAATAATTAAAATGTGTAAAATGTTTTCTTCTTCACATCCTTGCTATTCCTTTAAATTTAGAGAAAATAAGAGTAATTTCGGATTTGAGTGGAGGTGTAGTTAACAAATGATTTTCCTCTTCTTGTAACCTCCATTTTTAGGGAAAAACTAAATGAGAGAGTTACATTATCATTAATCTTGTTAAATTGAGTATTTAACTAGGAGTTTCAAGAGTTTTAAACACATAAAAAATTAATTCTTATAAAAAACTTCATAATAATAATAATAATAATAATAAGTGAACTATTCATATGATTGTAACTTATCTCTATGAATGCTCACTAATAAAACAATTATTTCATCCAATTAACTTGGTATGGTTGTTTTTAATGTGCAAAAATAAAGGAGTTTTTTTTTTTTTTAATTCAAAATAATTTTATAAAAACATCTATATGGTGATTGAACATGGGTTGCCTATATGAAATACCTTGCAAATGATAATTTTTGGAATAAATGGATGATTTGTGTGTAGATTAACATATCAACTAATAAATATATAAAACATAATTCAATAATTACATAAACATAAAAAAATTATAATAATATAAACATTATAATTCAATAATAAGAAGAGAGTTAGAATATAAACTTTAGGGAGCCACGTCAAGGACGTTGTTCTAAAGTCGAGTTGTCTTCCCTTCGTACGGATTCTTTTAACACTACATGACTCCAAGATAAAACGCATGTCACTCAGAGACAGTTATCATTCTATGAGCAGTACCATAGGAAGATAAAGATCGATCATTTTATCGAATTGCCAAAAACTATAGAAATATAGTATGAAAATGTATATAAGAGGATAATTATTTAATTTGTATTTTCAAGTTGTATATCAAGTAGAATTTTTTTCTTGTCAAATAATCAATGAAATCTCATGTTCCTTTTATAGTGTAAAAGTTCTACTCCCACCATAATGAAAATTAATTCATTAAAAAAAAGGTTACATATAATAGAATGATATTTTAATTTTATATTAAATCTGAAATTGAAAACAAACCTTAAAATTAAAATGTATTAATTTTGAAATTTAAAACTATTAATTTTATGTTACAACAGTATGTGGCCCCTACTTCATTTCAATTGACCTATGAAATGGTAAACATATGAAAGGGTAAACAAAAAATAAGTAGAAAAACTCAAGACCCATCAAAATTTCTGGTCGTTAATCATGTTACAGTACTTCTATACACGCACTTGATACACACGTGTGTAAGTACATAGATGGATAAAACCTTTGATATTTGAATTCAATTTTCGTTACTTGAAACATGGAAAACAAGTTCTTACTTTCATGGAAAATTTTCCATATCAAACAGGGCATAAGTTCTTATTGGGATTCCATTAAAATTATAATTTATTTTCTTTCTTTTTATCAATTAATTTTTTTAATAAAATAATATTATATGTATATCCAAAACTTTTAATTTTTTTTAAAAGTATTTTTTTAAAAAATTATTATTTTAAAATATATATTTTCCAAAATTTAATTATAAAATGGAGGCCAAAGGAAGGTTTGCTCAAGCATGATTGTCTGAATGAACAAAAGAATGAACCAGATTTTGGTAAACTATATTCTAACGTAATGGATGACTTCACAAGGCAAAAATTTGAGTGATGTGACGCAAAAACATTTGATATTAGTGTGGGGAACCACTTTTTCTTGCTTAACAAGATAATCGGTACCCCGATTCAGAATTTTCGAATAAAAATATTAATAATATTTTAGAAAGAATAATTAAATTCATGAAATATATGATTAATAAATTAGATAGTAGTTGAGGATTTTTCTTTTTTATTTAAATTAATATTTGATTTTTAACGTTAAATAAAAAATAATTTTTTAGCAAACTTTTAGAGGGTGTGTGGTAGAGATTAAAATCAGATTAAAATTGAAAATATAGCCGTTATTGTTGACTTTTATCAAATGGGTAGGACCCAATAACGGTTATATTTTTAATTTTAATTGGATTTTAAACTGTACCAAACATGTTCTTAATTTTACGTGAACAGAACTCAAAGTGTCATTTTCCAATATCTATTTTTTTTTTTTTTTTTATTCAAAAGGGTTAATTATGACTAGTTTGAAAATAAGACATTTTATTGTAATATTCGAAAAAGGTCATTTCAAATTGAAGACTTGAAAGAAACATGTTCCACCACCAGATGCCTCCTTGGGAATTGTGGACTTTAAAGAAACGTATGCTGCCTCCTTGGAAATTGTCGACTTTAAAGAAACGTGTGTTGCTTCTGTTATAAATTGTTAGAAAATCATAGAAATTCTAATCAACACGATAGATTTCAAGGGCGTGTTCGGTAGATATTAAAATTAAAAAATTATCTGTTATTGTTGACTTTTATTAGACGAGTGGGATCCAATAACGATTATATTTTCAATTTTAATTCGATTTTGAGCTCTAAATGAAACGTAAAAATTCTTAAAATTCATAACCCTAAAGTTAGTCGTCCCACGCAAAATACACGAAAAATCATTATAATTGAAACATGTGCCATAAATATAGCTTATACATTAATTTAAATAACAGCTTTATACACCTTATAAACATGTCATAGAATATCAATTCATTTTTTTTTTTCAGCTTATACGCACAATTTTCAAAAAGATCCACTTCATTAATTCAGAGTCAACTTTGATTGGAAATCCCAAGAGTAGATTTTATTGGAATTGATTGGATAACGTTTTGCATTAAAATGGAATAAATAAATGGAGTCATTATAAGCCTTATCGAATGTTCAATTCAATGGATTCACATGTGAATTTTTCAAAATGGTTTTTTTGAAAAAGTGGAAAGTCGAGAGTATAAGGTTCTGTTCAGTAGAGATTAAAATCAGATTAAAATTGAAAAATTAGCCGTTATTATTGACTTTTATTAGACGAGTGAGACCCAATAACGACTATATTTTCAATTTTAATTGAATTTTAATCCCTATCGAACGAGACCTAAAATATCTTTGGTTTCTTTCTCTCTCTCTCTCTCTCTCTCTTTTTTTTTTTTTTTTAAGATCATTTCTCCATAAATTATTTTAAATGTACATAGTTTTAAAATGGTTAACAACTCCAATTCAGTCGGAATTCACTCAATTTGATTAGAATTTACAATTTTTCCTTCTTCTATTATCAATCTCGACAAATGGTACCAGAGACGTAATCAGGATTTTTAGTTGGGGGGGCGAAAATATGGGGGGTGGAGGGGGCCCGCCCCCGAATTTTTTTTTTTATTAACTAAGAGAATTGAAAACGACGATTTTGAGTACCAAAATAGTACTGAAATTCAATGTTCAATTCAATCACTACTAATTATTCTACTACTTATTTCTTAAATTTAAATATTCAATAACTAACACAATTACACAAACTAACAGCAACTACTCTACTTAATTCTTAAATTCAAATATTCATGAATAATACTTATTAGGATTGAACACACAAAATGACGAAATCAACTTTAACAGTGCACCAGTCACAAATCACAATCCCAACATTTTCCTTTCAATGAGAAATCAAAATTATACACTAGACAAAACAAGTAAACATGCATTATGCATAAACCAGCTTGAGAATTGAGTTTTAATTAGTTGGGCTTGAGAATTGGGAACTTAGGTTTTGGATTGGATTTTGACTATTTATTTATTTAAATAACTATTTGATCTTTTGTTTAGATCTAAGATTTTTGTATGGTTGAATTTTAAAGTGTAAGTTATTTGCTCAATATTTATTAATGGAAAAAAAAATAAAAAATTTCAAAATTTTGGGGCGAGTCAAAATCTTGGGGGAGGGGAGGGGGGGAGCAAAACTGAAAAATACATTACAAATTAACTAGAAATAGTGTACCGCGGACAATGTTGGGGGGGGGGGGGGGGGTTGGCGATCGCCCCTCCCTAGCTCCGTCCCTGAATGGTACATTGGACTTTTGTTGAGCGTGGAGTAAAATATGAAACAATAAACATCATGAAATTTTTATACAGATAGTTTTATAAATTTAATATTTTCTAGAATACCTATTTAAGTTCGTGTAAAAATGCAAATTAGCCTAATATGTTGTAATTCCATTTCATTGGTTGAATTGAAGGAAAAAAAACTTCAATAATTTGGGTTTTTGATTTATAAATTTTACGTTTGAAATCCAAATAAGATATATAAGAATAATATATAATTAAGTCCCTCCAACAAAGGCTCAAGAATCTTACTGAATCTGGAACGACTGGATTGGATTTGGAGGGTTGAATTGTTGAGAGGGGAGGAGATCGGAGACGGGGGGCGGGAGTGAAAGGAGTGGTGACTAGAGTATGTCTTCTCGTGCGGTCGATAGAGTGGTAAGTGGAGTGAGTTATTTCAGGGGAGGCGGGAGTGAAAGGAGTGGTGATTGAAGTAAGTCTACTCGTGCCGCCGGTAGAATGGTGAGTGGAGTGAGTTATTTCGTCTATTTCATCTTCTTTAAGACAACTTTTTTTTTTTTTTTGGGTGTACTTCAAATGTACTATAATGCTCACATTTTGTACATATTTGAAATATAGTCAAATTTGAATTAATGTTAGACACGTAAGGTATTTCAATTATGCATAGTGTCAAAAATGTCCAAAATTGACAGTCTTAGAAAGAGTTAAAAATGTGACATTTTTGTAAATGCAAACCCAAAAATTGACATCTAGTGCAATTTCCTCTAATTTAATTTCATAGTAACAAGTGGAGTGAAAATTAATTAATGAACTCTTCGATCCAAAAGAAGCATCTATAGTACAATAATCATAAATATAAATATTAGTGCAATACCCCTTAATTTATGGACCTATTGCCAAACGCTCTACACTTTTCAAATTGGTAAAAAATCCTCTCATATAACCTTTGAAGTGCGATCCACCTCCTTGTCGCCCACTCTCATTAGTCATTACTTCTATTGTTAATTCCAAATAAAAGATGTGAATAGGGGAATAAATTTTGCCATTTTCAACTTTTTCATTTTGATCTTCTTTATTTGGAATTAGTGAGAAGTAATAGAAATGGAAGGTAGGGGGTGGATCACAGTCACACTTCAAAGGTCATACGGGGGAGGGTTTCGACCAATTTGTAAAGGTAGGGTGACATTTGGCAATAGACCCATACGTTTGGGATATTGCGCTAATATGTCAAAAATAAACGCAAAGATGTCAAATGCTAATTTTCTTCTTTGACCTCAATGGCTCCATAAATTTGGCTTCGCCATTAAGTCATGCATTACGTTGGAATAAAGTTCACCACATCTATAAATATCCCAATTCCTTCATTCATTCATTCATTTCGGCTTCTCTCCTACAAAACATACAGAGACCAATCTCTTATTTATTTCTGTATCAGAAGAGCCCGTTTGGTTGAGCAGCCATGTTGACTCCTAATGCCGATGTTGCTGAAGTTTACGTATTGAGGAAACTCCATAAAGAGAAGATGAAGAGACTCGAAAAGAAGACAAGTCAAGAAAACGCGGTAAAAAGAGATGGTCATGGTGCTGGATCTGGTTGCTTCTCCATTTTGTTCAAGAAAGTCCATCCATCTTCTGTGCCAGAATCAGATTCCTAACTCGACCGAGCTTTATCTATATCTATATTTCTATGTATGTATGTGTGTGTGTGTGTGTGTGAGTGTGTGTGTGTGAGAGAGAGAGAGAGAGAGAGAGAGGGGTTATTAGAATGTAATTGTTTATCTTCTCTGGTTCCATTTTATGGGAGTTCTGAGGAGATTTGAATGTATGTTTTTCTGCAAATGATATTCCATTTGCTGTAATTTGTACAACTTTTAATTGATTATTTCATTTTTGTTACAAGAAATATATACAAATCTTATATGGAAGTAACATTCTTTTAGCCCTCACTTCAATCACGTTAGAGTACAACTAGACATGTAAATCTACGATGAGGCCGCGGCAGCCTCTTGAGTCAGCACTCGTTGAACAGGTTATAGGTGTTCGTGGTCGACCTGAGTTGTTCTGGCTGCCACTAGTATGAAGGACAACAAATATTAATTGCAGAATTCCTAGAAAATGGTATATTTTTTAAACTAAGAAGCAAGCACGTAGCCTACTTTATTCCATTAATTCGACTTCTTATGGCTTCCGTGATGAGTAAAGACGATGAAAATTCTAAAGCATCCCCAGTGATATCACATGGTCGATGAAACACGAGACATCAATTACCTTCGTCGCATGAAATGGAAACCAGATACTTAATTGGAAAAACAGACTGGCCAAATTAAAGTCTAAAAACTTGGTCTTCAAATTAATCAAAATTTATGGTTCTAAACTTTCAATATCAGATATATTTTCCAATACTTGATTTCAGTTGTGACCTATATATGAATGGGCCAAACAAAATTAAGTGGCATCACAAGGTCAGGCAAACACAAGATGTCAATTTCCCTTGATAAGCACGCCGACAAAGTAATAGGAAACAAAGTTTTTGGAAAAGTAGATTGGCCAAGTCAAAGGTTTAAAAGCTTTGTTTCCAAGCCTAAACAAATGGTCCCCAAGTTTCGATATTAATAACCTGCCTAACGTGCCAACAACAGAAAGAATTTGTTCGAAAAAGATCATTCAAAGGTGAAATAATATATAATTAAGAATAGGGATGTCAAACGGATCAAGTTGTCCATCCCAGCTCGATCCTTGGGATGCTCGGGCTCATATTGAGGCTAGCAATGGACCAAGTCGAGATCGATTTTTTTCACGAGCTGACTTGTCTTGATCTCGTGGGTTGGCTTGTGTTATTATTTTCTTTAAAAATATATATATATAGATGTGTCGACTCGAGCTCAATCCATTTCCACCCTTAATTGAGAACAAGTTTTGAGTAAAAATGATTTTTAATAAAATGTGCCAAACAAATGCTAAAAAGGGTCAACTAACCAACTTTTTCCTATTAGAGCATCTCCAACTTTGGTGTAAAATTGGAATCTTCAAAATCACTTTTGTATCCTCATTTACATTTCAATGGATTTAAATTCAAATTTTGCTCCAATAAAAAAATCTAAATTCATTTCTATGGGAAAATACAATTTGCATTTCCTTTGCACATCTCCATTGGAGAGGTTTCCAGCCACTTTGGAAATCTAAATCATAACTTACATCTATTTTACATTACGATTGGAGATGCTCTAGCGTAGTGCTTGATAGCCAAAATTATTTGAGAAATTTACTTGTAATATCGAGTTTGAAATTACATATATATTTTTTTTAGCAATGTCTCAGTTATATAAACTTATTATAAATGACTCTATATTTCTTTAAAAGTTTAGCCCATATTTAGTTTTGCTAAAGATACAATTTTTAGTAGATTTTGATAAAATTTGAAAGAACGAGTGATTGAAAATTGATAAAAATTGTGAATCCATGAAACGTGATCGATTATCTTACGGTCAATTCATAGCTCAACCTGAATCCATCAGCTTCTTAGATTCAGATTAATTTGTCCATTACAACTTTTTTTTTGGTGACATTAAATTAAAGAAATGTCAACTCGCAGTGTTGATATTGCTGAAACCGTTTTTGCTATGAGCACGCTTATAAGGAGAAGATTTAGAGATAGATGGAAAACAAGAGAACCAAGGAAAAATCAGCTTCTGTAGAGAAAATAAACGATTCTAACAAGATAACAAAGGAAAAACGCAGATGTTGGAGTGGAGAAAGTGTTTATGCTGGTTGCTTACCCATTGAGGTCAAGAAAATCCATCTAAAGACTGTTCCCAATTTAGATTCAGATTCCTAATCCGAAGTAGGTTTATATATGTTTGTATAACTCAGCATACTGGTAGATTCATATGATTTATCATCAAGTCCTCCCAAGGCTTTTTAAGGCAGGTTTGGTAGCTTGGATTTGTTATAATAGAAGAAAGAAAAAATTGAAATCACATCTATTGTCCTATTGAATGTTGGATAAAATAATGGTAAAGTGCAGAAAAACTTATCAATAGATCGAGTCTCGTGACAGCACGATGTCCTAAAGCGAAATTGCCCGTCGATAACTGCTGCGACCTCCGTGGACAATCACCTCCAGGATACAACGATCAAATAAACCAATTGAGCAGCAATCACAAAAGGTTTTCAGAACTCTCAAGTGTACTCCAGAAATATGAACAACTAATTTGAGTATAATATTTTACTGTATATATGAATAGACAATTTCGTTTTTGTTGTAGTTATTTTCTCAAGTCCAGAAGTGAGTTTATATAGCCAAAAAATAGAGGTAACTGCATACCCCATGATCCAGTATTAAATTACAGTTTTAATGGCCAATGGTAATGGGTTGTAAATACTGGACAGTTAAAATAATAATGTTTTACTGGCTAGTTGACCCACTAAACAATTCCGAAAATAATTAAAAATAATAATTATTTTATTAGAATCAATAAAGCCCAAGAGCCCAAGGCCCCAAGGCCCAATCAAAGACTTTTTGATATAATGGGGTATGCAGTTACCTCTATTTTTTGGCTATATAAACTCACTTCTGGACTTGAGAAAATAACTACAACAAAAACGAAATTGTCTATTCATATATACAGTAAAATATTATACTCAAATTAGTTGTTCATATTTCTGGAGTACACTTGAGAGTTTTGAAAACCTTTTGTGATTGCTGCTCAATTGGTTTATTTGATCGTTGTATCCTGGAGGTGATTGTCCACGGAGGTCGCAGCAGTTATCGACGGACAATTTCGCTTTAGGACATCGTGCTGTCACGAGACTCGATCTATTGATAAGTTTTTCTGCACTTTACCATTATTTTATCCAACATTCAATACCGTCTAATATAATATACCAAGCATACCATTGTATTTTTCCTTTTTTTTTTTTTTTTTTTGAAAACTTGTATTCAAGTTTCGTCTAATTATTCTCGAGAAGTGGCGGACTTCCCCTTGATTCCCTATCCGGGTAAATCGAATGTGGTCACAATTCATACACACTTAGGCCGAACATTCGAGAAGGATTCTCCTCCCTATTGACCCCCATTTACGACGTGCAAACGGACCTCTTGAGAGGTGATAAATCACACAATGACTTTGTCTCTACAGGATATATGTCTTATAGCATAAATGTTGCATTACAGCTTTCGCGGGAATTTGAACTTTCGATACTCCATAAAGAACCCTCCTCCTTAGGGGATACTAGCGTATTTTATTCATAGTACTACAAGAAAACCATCGAACTGAACTAGGTCCTATTTGAATTTAATGAATTTATGGCTGAAAAAACAACTCTTCGTCCACCCGTTTGAACCGTCCGCTTTTAATAAAACCCATGTTCCACTTTTCCTTGACCTGGCCGGTCTTAATTAACCCATGTTTCTCTGTCTTTCCACTTTCCCCACCCCACTGTCCTTACAAATTCTGAAATATAATTCATAATTAGGGATTCTAGCAAATTTAAAAAGCTTTAGCCACCGTCTCCACTCTTGCAATTCAACCACTCCCAAAAATCCAAATCCCCAATTTCAAGTTTCAAGAGATGGAAGAACGGGCCAGTCTCTATCAGATGTGTTTTGCTAAAAAAAACTCGACCAAATTGATTTTATACTTGGGCTAATTTTTCTAACTCATACATATATGTTTTCTTCTTCTGTTAACTCTTCTAATTGTTCAAATCGATTATAATAAGAAAATTATTGATGTGTTTAGTTGATTGATTGAGGTGATGTGAAAGAGCAGCGAATCTTGGAAAAAAGAATCAAGAATGTAAATTGATTTGTGGGGTTAATTCCAAAATGGTCACTGAGACATTTTGTAGTTCCAGTTTCAATTTCATTATGAACATTAATTAGATGTGTTGATGGGTTTGGTTTGAGCTTTCATTAATTCACTATGTTTGTTGTGGAGTTTGATTACATGAAATTAATCCAACGTGGTATTAATTCTTAGAAGTATTGCTGAGTTTGATTATATGGAGATCAAATTGGAACAACAACAATAGAAGCGGGCATATCTTTGAGTAGAATGAGACAAGCATATTCATCATATAGCGTATGAAGTTTGTTAGATATAGATTTTTTTTTTTGTCATTGATTGTTGTTTTTATTGTTTCAAATGCGTATTTGATTTAGAATTTGTAAAAATTGGGATACATATTGATCTTTAGTTAACAAAATAATATGAGGTTAATTTAATTATTGGTAGAAAATGGTAAAATTTTATTGTTTAATGAAAATAATTAATAATATATTTAACAGAAATTGACCTGCCAGTTGAACCACCGGGTCACCGGTTGAACAACCAACCCATTGACCAGCTATAATGTTCGAGTCAGTATTTGAGTCGAGTCTGAGGGTAGAAAATGCTTTTAGATACAAGTATCAACAGTCTCGAGGATTTTATTTTTCCTTCATGCAAGTACAAAGGCAATCGGCACAAAAATTTTCACCAGCATAAAACTGGAAAGAGAACCCATACTTGAAAATGGAGCTGATTCTATTCAAAGTTGAACTGATTTTTTTACGACTAAACATGAAACCTCTATCTTAAACAAAGCAGTGCAAATCCGTACTGGTCTAGCTGGAAGTAAAATGTGGGTCGTGCCAACCTATTCATAGGTAAAAATGCTGCACGTAGCCTTGTACATGCCGGGGGATAGATGTAATCACAGGGGGACAGATGTCCCCTTGGCCCTGTACACGTAGCATCGTTCATTCATAGGTCTGAACCAGGCCATGCCAAAGGAGCTCGGCCTGCTTACACTTCTACTTGAACATAATAGTAATAGTACTAGAAGAGTCCAATATTGTTTAACGTGTAAAAAGAGAACCATAAATACCTACCCTTCAGAAACAATATAATTGAAATCTCAAACCAAGACATAAAGTGTTCTAATTAATTTTGTATTATGAATCTTAATTTTCTATTATACCAATGAACTAAATTTCTTTGTGGAATTCTATACTTAGAACTTACAAAAGGACTGCATGATATTTCACCATTGGCACAGTGTCAAAGCAATCAAACTGAACACAAGAATGACAACAAACCACTAAACTTATCATCTTTGTTTGTAGTACTCCTGAATGCAAACGAGCAACCATCAAGCGCTCTCCATCCATCTGGCTGATTACATAATAGAGCACGAACACCCACCTTTCTTCATGGCATTATCTTGCAGTTTATCTGAGGCAAGAGCATTTCAATATCAGTGATTAAGCAGGGATTTGTGATCCTAAATTTATACGAAGCAACAAACAAAGGTATGGAATCATTGACTCAAGCATTCCAATGATCACAAGTAGAACAAGTTTATTCTAAATGGAGTTATTCTATCCAAGTTAATTATACTTTGCCTGAATGTTTGATAAGTTGAACTAGACAAGATTGGAAGGGATTAGGAAAGAAAAAGGAAGCTAAAATTTTGTATGCCTTATATTGTCTACCAAAAATACCCAAAAAGTTGTACCTGGAAATGTTGGTGAAAAGAATTCTGTGCCTCGGGACCTTTATACCATGTTGAACAATCTTATCTAAAAGCTTAATGCTTTAAATGAAGTTGGGAGCAAGTAAACACAATCAAGATTCTTTAGCTCCGCATGCTTTCCTCTTCAATCATATTTTAGC
Organism: Fraxinus excelsior; assembly: GCA_019097785.1. Classification (NCBI taxonomy): domain Eukaryota; kingdom Viridiplantae; phylum Streptophyta; class Magnoliopsida; order Lamiales; family Oleaceae; genus Fraxinus; species Fraxinus excelsior. The sequence continues at coordinate 23,561,991 of CM032635.1, read as the reverse complement.
TTTATTTAATCGCGTAGCTTGTGGACCTTGAGCCATATTTTCCATATTAGAAATGCAGTGATCCACAACCTAACTCTTTCTTCAAGTGCTTACAAACACTAGACAGATTGTACTTCTTTACTTATTTCACGTTTTATTCAAAGCGATCTTAATGAATAAATAAATAATGCTTTGCTAAAAAAAAAGGAAATAAAGATTATTGTTTTATGCCCGCATATGACCTAAAGGGCAAGTCTATTGCACTCATTTCAGTGCATACCAAATCCAGGTGATAATGTACAGAAATATAGATACAAGGCAAATAGTTAAAAATGGGAGAAAGGGAGAAGGGACAAAGCTTTCGGCGAGAAAAAAAATAAGAGGAACAAAAACAAAATGCTCTGTAAGTAATGCAAACACAAAAATGACAGAATTCATACTTTACACTGAAAAAGAACATTGAACCACTGACATATTTCAATTATTTCAAAGTTCATCGATATTAGTTCTTCTCATGTTCCCTCTATTGTTCATTTGAGATACATATGCACTCTTGCTCTTGTTTTCCGGCAATCCAAAATACTATCAAAAAGTATTATTCCCAAGGTGGGGCCTCTTCCCCCTAAAAAGGGATAGAAGGAAAAAGGAGGGCGTATGACGGCATAAACTCACACCAAACAGCAATAAGCTAAGAGCCTGTTGGCTATTCTCAAAAATTGCCAAACATGTTTGGATATCCTTTTTTTTTCCTTCCTTTTAAATAAAAAGTTACTTTCTGAAAGTAGCTTTTACCTCACTGTCAAAACAAACAATTTATTTTTTTCATTTTTATAAATAAGAATATTTTTTTTTTTTTAGAACTTAGTTACTTATAAGTAACTTTTTAAGCTTTAACCAAACATGTTCAAATTCTTGTTCCAAATAAATTTGGTGTTGGCTTCACAATCCTTTTTAAACACTCCTTTTGGTTTAAGTGAAATAGTCATCCACCATATAACATGCAATCAACCATTCTCAGAACATAAAAATATATCTTGTATCAATTACCACTATTTTTGTCTGGAAGAGGAGGACGCACGACAACATGCATAGTGATGACACCTCCTGGAACTTCAGTGAGTGGAAGTCGGGATTCACCAATTGTTCTGTTGTTTTCCAGTATCTTTCCAGCATTAATAAGCTTTAAATCATTCATAGATTTTGGCCCATTTTCATTCTCTGCATTATAAGAGTGCGAGGATAATGAATCTTCAGAAACGAAAGAACATGTTCATGATAAATCAGACTACAGAAAATAACTGAAAATAAAATCAGTCTTAGTGCAAAAAAATATGTGACAAACCTACTAAAGAAGCTAATATATCCTCCAAAAAGTTGGTTTTCTTCTGTTTATACATCTCATCATAATCCTTAAGCACGTTGAGTTATCATAATTGACGCAAAAGTGCTAACGATCTTATTATGCTTGACTATCGAAAGGTCTGGAAGAATAAGTTCTTCGTATGTAAAAGAAATCCAAACGTAGTCTCTACAAATTATTTTGTATTCTACTATATTAAACAACAAGAAAGACAGAGAAACTGTATTGGTAAGTTCTGTACAGTCTAAACCACCAATAGATTGTTTGGTAAGGTGAATTTTACAATACTGGACAGTGTTGAGAAAGTAAAAGAAGCTAAAATCTTGTCTATTGCACTGCCAATTCATGTCCAGTACTACATACCAAACATGCCCATAGAAACTAAGAATCACTTGGTGGTATCGTGAAGTTATGGCGAAGTTAAAATTTTATTAATTTTTAAAATTCCAGAACAGGACTTGGCGTTCCATCCAAGAACTCATGTATACATAAGCCCTTGTTTGGTCCCATTTTCTAAAACACATATTTCAACCATATATTTCATTCAACTTTTATAAAAATTTGCGAAAAATCTGATTTTTAGCTAAACCAAACATGGGCTAAGAATCACCAAACTGTAATAAATTTCAACTTGAGCAATGAATAATTATATTGAAAAACATAATAATTGTTTTACAATCTCAGTTTACCAGACAACACATGCATAATAAAATGAAATAAAAAATAATTGCTGCTGCAATTGCCCCCATTAGAAGCACAAACAAAGAGGCTATCTATCAGTCCCCATTCGACATGGTGGACGAAAATCAAATATACATGTGGAAAATTTGAATCTTATTTTGTGTCGGATTGTCTCCAAGACACAGTTAATAGATAACAAATATCAAGAACTATAACTACATAGCTCATGCCTGCAGACAAATAAAAGAGCTTTCAGGCCACTAATTTGAACCACAAACATGAAAAGTACCTAAATTTCCAACGGAAACCCTCAAGAAAGCAAATCATGAAATATACTAGAAATCCCCAACACCCCGAAAACTTTACACAATTTCATCAATTAATAAAAGTAAGATTAATTGTAACCTTTTGGCCATAGTGCAATTATCCTTTCTTTGAGAGATCCCACAGTTGTGCTAGAACTATACTTGCTTGGTCCAATATCGCTACCATCTGCAAGCCTGAATTTGACTTCAACCAATTCCTCCACAGCCATTTAACAATCTTTCAACAAAGTTTGACCTCAAATTCTCATAACCCACAAACCAAATCAATAAATTAAGTGCAAATTCACACAGATTTAAACTATCAAAAATCAAAATTTTCAAAGATTGCCACTCAAAATCAATTGGGCAATGAAGAAATAAATAGAAACAAACCCCCAAATCAATAAATTCTTTTCCAAATACAAATATTTTGAAGAACCCAGATCAACGGACAAGATTTCAGTTGGAAAAAAAAAAACCACAATAAAGTTTGACTCGTTAGCGTTAAGAAATCAATATATTTGAGAAATTCTTATCAGTAGATAGAGTGACAAACTTTTTTCCGCTGAGAATTTTCGAATGCTTGATGGGGAGACAAAAATAAAATATAGCAGATTACCAAATGGAAGATTTCCAAAGTTGGATTAGATTCTTTAACCTGAATCTATTCATTTTGATGACAACTTTTACTTGTCCAATTAACTATTGCAGCTGAGAAATTTGACTCGAAATATTGCAAATAACCCCTCGAATTTAGAGTAATTTTACTTGATACCCTCAATTTAGATTAGAGGCAGAAAATATTCTTAAAAGTTGAAGGTTGAGTTTTTACCGAACAGGACATCGATTCACTAGATTTGACGTTGTAGCCAAGTGCTTAGAATTCGTGTCCATTAAGCAGCCATTATTAGTTTGATATATTGGCTATCTTTCTTTTTTTCAAACTTCGTTATGTGTGTTATGATTTCTTCGTACAGATAAGACAATTCAGACTAACTTTAAAAATAATAATTGTAAGTTGAATTTTTATTGAAGATGTCATCAATTATTGATGCACTAAGTTAAATATTGTAGCGAAGTGCTTACAGTTAGTGTTGAGTATGTTAAATAGAAGGCGACATTGATACATATCTTTATTTCATGATTAGAAATATTCGGCTTGAACAATTTATGTTAAATTAATCCAAAAGCCTTTATTTCTGAAAAAATAACCAAAGTTGATGAAACAAAAAATCGAAAATTAGACCCTACTAAGATATAGCCCCATTTGGCCCTCATTATTTGAGATTATAATTTTTATAATAGTGTTTTTTTTTTTGAAAAATGTGTAGTTAAAAAAGAAGAATTTTTTTTTAATTTACGTGTAATATTATTTTATTGAAAAATGTATGGTTAATAAGAAGAAAAAGAAAAATACATTATAATTTTAATGGAGCCAAAGAGTAGCATATTAAACTTCCAAAATATGTAGAAAGAATTTAAGAATTATTTAAATATTTTGGGGTTAAAATGAACTTTCACTACTAATTGAACAACATATATTTACATCAAATCTATTTTTCACCCAAAAAATAAAATAAAATAAAATAAATCGATAAATGGAGCCCCATGTACCCACCTGTTGTTTATAAAGACTAATCAATTATATTGGAAAAGAAAAGTCTTTGGAGTTGAAACGAGTTGGACCGGAATGATTCTCACATCAATATATTTTTCTTCTTATTATAGAAGACCATGAAATTCTTGAAATTTTTTGGGTCTTGAAATTCTTTTGTTACAAGCATGTCTATTCGTTCTAACTAATCCATGAAACTTTAGTGCTCGCTCTATTCAAAACAAATTTCTCTTCCTTCAAATTAGCATTTAATGTACATAGCAGCCTTTGTTATTGATTGATCTTTAGTCATTACAGCATTAAATTATTGAAGACTTATAGCTTAGTTTCTTGAAACAAAATGAATTTGTCAATGTATATGGACAAGCAACCATCTATTGTCATCAATGTATTTCTCTGACTAGTTGGTTTCAACCATGCTTTGTGTACATCTTGGATTATATACCTTCGTTGACAGAATGTCCCATGTTATTTTGTCATTAAACTATTTAAACAAAAAATAATTTTAGTAGCCAATAATTTTTTGACAACACCTCATCCGTCAACAAAAGGGGCAAAAAAGGATGTAAAAATGGTATAAACCAGTTGGTTTTCCTTGTGATCATTTGGCTTCATTAATGTCCTTAGTAAGTATCTTCTTTCCTTGACAAGATTTTGTTGGAAATTTCCAACATATGAGGCCATACATGTATATATATTAAAATGTGTTGTGCTATTTTTAAAGAGTAGTTAATAAAGTGATCTATTAAACCTAATTCTAGACTAATGTGTATTAAATGTCATGGAATTAAAGTGTAGAGACCATAACGATTATTTTAAATTGATGACGGGTCAATTTATAATAACCGAAAGATAATAACTGCATATTTAGTTATTATAGCAAGGGTAATGGTTCCCAATTAAACATGATTTTTCATATCTCTGCATCTCCCATTAACAGAGAGAAGATTCATAAGAAAACTACGTATCAATGAGAAGATCATAACTCGTATAATTCAAGCAATAAGACACATGGATCAAAGTATGCTTTCGCTTTTAATATTCTATTTGATTTCAACATGGAGGATTTATATACTTATGATTAGGGTTTGATAAAATGTTTAATAGAGAATTTAATTCTTTCAATTCGTTCAAGTGGTATCAGAGCCACTCAATTGTTGAATATTTGAGAAATTGAGGTTTTAAAAATTTGAATTTTGGGTTATTGGATCTTCTATCATGTTATTATATAGAATTTGGTATTATATTCTTGATTTTCTTCCAAAAATCCAAGTTTAACATAAGGTATTTTCACATCTATTAAAGTAATAAAAAAAAGTGTAATCATGGAACCGCAGCAGCAACCGCCTTTACTGGCGCTCGCGCCATGCGGCGGCGGCAGTGCTGCAATGTCGGTGCAACAACAACAGCATCGCAACCGCTATTGATACAGCAGTGCATAAGGCGAAGGGGCCGCCGCACTCATGCAGCGATCCCAACCACATGGTGCCTTGGGCGCCACTGGAAGAAGGAAGAGGGATGAGTTTTTTAGGGTTTTAGGTTTGGGTAAATTTTGGAGGTGAGGCCTCGTGTGTAAATTCATTAATTTGGGGTCCATGCTTGCAATTTAATATTAGGATTGAATTTTTTATATTTCAGCCCCTAAAGTTCAAATTTCATTTAAGTTTGGCTTTAAAGTTATGAGTTTTAATAATTCAACCCCTATAGTTTTAAAATTTATTAATTTGGGCCATTTAAGTTCTGAATTTTGTAATTAAGCCCCTCAATGTTTCTGATTTTGTTCTAATTGGCCCAAAAGTTTTAAATTTTTAAATTTTGCCTCCTAAAAGTTTTGAGTTAATTAACTTTGACCCCTAAAGTTTTGAGTTATTAATCCTTAGGCCCCTACAGTTTCAAGATAAATAAAATATGCAAATTAGGTAATTTGCTTTTCAAATTTGGTACAAATGACTCATTTGTGAGTATAATATTCGAAAGTCGCTTATTTGAAACAACATGTTGCCAAAACAATATTTTTTGTGAAAATTAATTAACTTAGAATATTAGAAAGAATTTGTGTGTGTTATTCATGCGAATATTGATCGGTCCAAAGGAAGATCAATATTTGATTGAATTGCACAATACACCTTTAGTGATAAACGTGTGATAATTATAAGGTTTTCATGTGAATAATAAATCAATCCAAATATAAGTTTATTATTTAATAGGAGTTATTGTCAATATTTGATCACTATACCATGCTTACTTCTTTCAATTAATATTACTGTCCAAAGATTTGATATTAATGATGTGCTAGGTATCTTGAGATGGGGTTTACCATTATTTGAATTTATTGATTATTAAATGTAAATATTAATATGAGAATTTTTTTTTCTATTTCTCTATTTTGTTCTCCATACAACTAATTCATCTGTTACTACTATATTTGCAAATGTTAATTCTATTTTCATGCTTAATGAGTCAAATTTCAAGGACTTGAAAGAGAACGTATTGATTGTTCTTGACTGCATGGATTCAGATCTTGTGTTTCGGATTGGGCAACTCACTCCTCTTACGAAAGAAACTTCATCTGATGAAAAGATGAACTTTGAGAAGTGAGATCACTCAAATTGCATAAGTCTAATGATCATTAAGTGTGACATTCCGAAAGCCTTTAGAGGTGCAGTATCTGAAGAAGTAACTAATGCCAATAATTTCCTTGCTGAAATTGAGAAACGTTTTGTGAAAAACGATAAGGCTAAAACAAGCACGCTTTTGCAAAGGCTTGATTTCAATGAAGTATAAAGGCAAGTGGAACATAAGGGAGTACATCATGGAGATGTCTCACACTACTTCTAAACTTAAGGGACTAAAACTCGAGCTGTTTGATGACTTGCTTATACATTTGGTATTGGTCTCATTTCTTGCACAATTCAGTCAATTAAGGTCAGTTATAATTGCGAGAAGGAGAAATGGTCTCTAAATGAGCTCATTTCATATTGTGTGCAAGAGGGAGAAATGTTGAAGCAAGAAAGAACTGAAAGTGTTCACATGGCAAACACTTCTAAGGATAAGGGCAAGAAAATAAAGAAGGAATATAAAGCTACTCCTAAGGGTCCAGCACATAAAAAACGTCAAGAGGAAAAAGGGACCTGTTTCTTTTGCAACAAGACTGGACATGTGAAGAAGAACTGTATCAAATATCACGCCTGACGTGCAAAGAAAGGTACAAATCTTACTTTGGTCTCTTTTGAGGTTAATTTATCTTCAGTACCTAGAAACACTTGGTGGTTAGATTCATGCTACACACATAAGTGTTTTTATGCAGGGATGCCTGAGTTACTGAAAGCCAAATAATGGTGAAAGATACATCTATATGAGTGATGGCAAATCGGTGGAAATTGATATAATAGGCACTTTTAGGTTATTGAAAGGAACTTGTCATTATTTGGATTTGAAAGACGCCTTATTTACACCGTCTTTTAGGCGGAACTTAATTTGTGTTTTTATGTTTGACAAATCTGGATATTATTGTTCATTTAAAAACAATCGGATTAGTCTTTCATTAAATTCCAATGTTATTAGTACTGATTTATTATCTGTATATAATAACCTATATTTGCTTGATACTATTGAATCATATAATGAAACCTTGCATTTGGAATTGCGTGGTACTAAACGTATATTAAATAATGAAAATTCAACAAAATTATGGCACAAGCGCTTATGTCACATATCAAAAGATAAAGTTGAACGACTTGTGTCATATGGTATTTTGGATTCCCTTGACTTTACAGATTTTGATGTATGTATGGATTGTATCAAGGGAAAACAAACCAAAACAAGGAAAGTATGTGCTAACAAAACTTTAGATGTCTTAAAATTAATACACGTAGATATTTGTGGACTATTCCCTACGATTTCTTGGAATAGTCAACAATATTTTATATCATTCATAGACGATTACTTACGTTATGAGTACCTATATCTTATTTATGAAAAGTTTGAGTCATTGGACATTTTCAAAACTTTTAAAACCGAGGTTGAGAATCAACTCAACAAAAAGATAAAAAGTGTTAGGTCTGACCGTGGTGGTGAGTACTACGCCAGCTATGATGGTTCAGGTGAACAATGCCCAAGACCATTTGCTAAATACATAGAGAAATGTGGAATCGTCCCATAATACACCATGCTAGAATTGCCGCATGAATGATGTAGCTGAGAGATGAAACATGACTCTTAAGGATATGGTAAAGAGTATAATTAATCATTGTACCTTACCAGAATCACTCTAGGGAGAAGCCTTAAAGACTGCAGCTTATATTCTAAACAAAGTACCAACTAAGGCTGCTGCCAAAACACCATATGAGCATTGGACAAGTAGGAAGCCTGTTCTAAAGCATTTTCACAATTAGGAATGTCCAACTGAGGCTATGCCTTATAGGCCATATGAAAAGAAATTGGACTTCAAAACAGTGAGCAACTACTTTATTGGTTACTCTGGGCGATCAAAGGGCTATAAATTTTATGATCCCACGCTTAAATCAATTTTTGAAATGAGAACTGCAACATTTTTCGAGAATGTTGAATTTGAGGGAAGAAATAAAGTTGGAGACATTGTCTTTGAAAAAGAAGTTAAGAAATGATCGATTTTTATTCCTACTATTGCTTTGACAATGTACAAGTTACTATACCTGTAATTGATCAAGAATTATATTCAGAACCTCAACACGACAATGTTGAAAAACCTCCCATCCAAAATGAGGTAATTATTCCAGAAGTACAAGCCCAACAATCTCAAGAACCAATACCATGACAAAGAGAAAGGAAAAACTCTATTCCAATGATTTTATAGTATTTCTCCAAGAACATGAAGAAAATAATGGAGTGATGGAAGATGATTTAATCAATTTTCATCAGGCCATACATGGTTCTAACTCTTAAAAGTGGATTAATGTCATGAATGAGGAGTATAAATCTATGCAAGATAATAAAGTTTGAGATGTTTCCCGTTACCAGAAGATCCGAAGCTCATTGGTTGCAAATGAATTTTTAAAACTAAGAGGAATTCGACAGGTAATGTGGAAAGATATATGGCTCGTCTTGTAGCTAAAGGCCTTACCCAAAAGGAAGGCATTGACACAGAGAGTTTTTCTCTCCAATTTCAATGAAAGACTTTTTTCAGGACAATTATGACATTTGTTGCGCACTTTGACATTGAGCTACATCAAATGGATATTAAGACAACGTTTCTCAATGACGACATTGATGAGATGGTCTATATGGTGTAACCAGGAAATTTTGTGTCAGAAGACCCGAAGAATATAGTTTACAAAAAAAAAAAATCCATTTATTGGCTCATGCAAGCTTCCCGTCAATGGTATCACAAATTTCATCAAATAATTATCTCATTTTGTTTAGAGATGAATAATGTTCGATGATTGTGTGTATCACAAGTTCAGTGGGAGTAAACATATTTTCCTGGTTTTGCATGTTGATGACGTACTGCTTGCCACTAATGATATAGACATGTTGTACAAAATCAAGAGATTTTTATCAAAGAATTTTGAGATGAAAGATCTTGGTGACGCCTTTTTTGTATTAGGGATTCAGGTACACCAAGATCGCTCTTGAGGTATTATTGGATTATCACAAAAGAGCTATATCGGTAAAGTACTTAAGAGGTTTGGCATGGGAGACTGTAAACCAAGTGACACCCCTGTCGCTAAGATAGACAAATTTAATCTCAAACAATGCCTGCAAAATGACCTTGAAATTAAGGAAATGCAAAAGACTCCCTATGCATCAGCTGTTGGGAGTCTAATATATGCTCAAGTTTGTACACGTCCAGACACAGTGTTCATTGTTGGAGTGCTAAGCAAATATTTGAGCAACCATGGGATAGATTATTGGAAAGCAGCTAAAGGGTTATGAGGTATTTAAAGAGAATAAAGGATTACATGCTCACATATATAAGATGGGATCAATTACAGATCATAGGGTACTCCGATTCTGATTTTGCTGGATGCCAAGACAGTAGGAGATCTACATCAGGCTATATCTATCTGCTAGTAGGATGAGCTATTTCCTAGAAGAGTGCCAAGCAAATACTTATAGCTTCTTCTACCATGGCAGCATAGTTTGTAGCATGCTATAAGGCATCTAATCATAGAATATGGCTACGAAATTTTGTCACTGGACTACGCATTCTGAATGGCGTAGAAAGACCACAAAGGTATATTGTGACAATAACTTAGCAGTTCTGTATTCCATTAACAACTGGAGTTTATCTAAATCAATACACATTGAAATTAAGTTCCTAATTATGAAGGACATAATAGAGAGTTGACAGCTTTCCATAGAGCACATTAGGAAAAACTCCATGATTGTGGATTCGCTTACTAAGGGATTGCTGCACAAGGTATTTCTTGAGCACACTACTTGTATGTGTGTTGTATTTCATGAGGATATCATGTATTTAGTGGGAGTTTGTATTCTCATTGCTTTGTGTTTTGGACACATTTGTGTATTTGGATATTTTTCTGTACATAAATAAAGTATTCAGTTTATTTCGCTATATTATTATGTCCAGTATTGATCTCAGTTAAGATATAAGGTTGGACCAGTTAAATGGACATGTTTGGATCACATAACATGTAATCTTCATCGTGCACTCCCATGATTGATCTATGTCATTTGGTTGTATGGGTGTACGTGATCATTGATGGATTTAGCCACGCTAAATATGACAAAAATCGCTTTGATCATATGTCAATATAACTGATAGATAAGATTGTTTAGAAATACTCATAATAATGAAAGCAAAATTTTGAGCTCCTACGGTTGTGCACATTTGTAAGATTACATGTATGGCCTAGTGGGAGATTGTTGAAAAATTCCAACATATATGGTCATACATGTATATATATTAAAATATATGGTACTATTTTTAATGTTTAGTCAATAAAGTGATCTATTAAAGCTAATTTTGGACCAATAGGTATTAAATGTCATGTAATTAAAGTGTAAATATCAGAACGATTATTTTAAATTAATGAGGGGTCAATTTATAAGAATCAAAAGATAATAACTTCATATCCAGTTATTATATGGATTATGGTTCCCAATTAAACGTGATTCTTCATATCTCTGTATCTCCATCAACATAGAGAAAATTTATAAGGAGATTAGATATCAATTAGAATATTATAACCCGTATAATTCAAGTAATCAGACACATGAATCAAGATATGCTTCCACTTTTAATATTCTCTTTAATTTCAACATGAATGATTTACATGCTTATGATTAGGGTTTGGTAAAATATTTAGTAGATAATTTAATTCTTTCAATTCCTTCAGATTTATGATATATTTGACAAGATTTTTGAAAAGTTAAAATAAACTTTCGAAATCCAATAAATACATTTTATCCGTTTAACTAATTTTATGAAAATACTTCTTCTAATTAAAAGAGTTTTTCAAAAAGGTCTTCTACAAGAAGTCAAAGAAAAAAAAACATGTCAAATAAGCCCTTAATTGAGGTTTGTAAGAGAGTAGAACGGCCACCAAAACAAATTCAATCTTTTCACGGCCTCATTTCTCAAGAACTCAGGCTATATTTTTATTTGACATGGAGAAAATAATATAGAGAGAAAGATAGTTTTTGCAAGAAATCTCTTGTCAATGTACATATTCCATCTATGTGTGATTACAACGTGTCTTGCAACATTTCAACTTCTGCCTAAAGCGAATGAATAGTGAAATTTCGGTGAAAGTTCAAAAACATTTTGTTTTTGGATAAAATAAATTAAAATTGAAAAGATCTACTTGGCGTGTGAACTCCAAAAGCATTTTTTCATATAAAAAAATATTTTTTGTTCATGTAAAACTGTTTGGGTTTATTAATAAAATGCTAAATGAGTACGCAAGACATTCCTACAAATATGTTTATAAAGTCACACGACTTGTCTTTTGCCGGGGTTATACTCAACTTTGCAGTTTATAAAACTCACAAAGAATCCAATCAACCGACATGACTACCAATAATAATAGAAAAAAAAAATGAAAAAGGAAAAAAGAAAGATAAAAGGTGAGAAAAAGAAGAATCCACCATGTAGCGTGTTGTGGTTCAATGCGTGAATCACATAACTACTTTCACGAGAATTATTAGGACAAATGCTACTCTCTCAGTCCAGTAAATATAGAGTTGCTTTCATTTTTACATAGATTAAAAAATATAATTAATATAGTTGAATATATAAAAATTTTAAATATTTTTTCTAATATATACCTCTACATCAAATAATGATTTAAATAAGAGTAGTTCGTATTTATTGATAACAAATGTATATTAAATATAAGCATAATAGAAAATTAAGAAACCAACTATATTCTCAATAAAGAAAATAAAATATAATTTGAGACAAAAAAAAAAGCCTACTTTTATGGGCAGGAGGAAGTATTAAAATAGAAGTTTTGCTTTTGCATTAAAAACTTCTTCTCATTCTCAATATTCTATATGGGGGCGGATATCTATGTTTGATATATAGTAGTCTATTCTAAGCTTACTATACAGTGAATTGTGCTACATTTACAATCTAATTTAAAACACATATTTCAAACATATGCTCAAACACTACAAGCATTTTCAAGGGTAAATGATATAGTAACTACAAAATAAACTATTACCAATCGAATGATTTTTCTAATAATTCCCATATTAAATGTTTTATTTTCTTTCTTAAATTCTTTGATCTTGTTAAATCTTTATGATATTTTTAGCTTTTACCTTTCTTTTCCATTTCAACAAAATTGTTATGCCAATATTTTACAAGGCTTACACATGATGAAACATGGTCTATATAAATACCCTGTAATTCAATTTTCCACATATTCTCATTCATTTTTAGAATCACTAACATTACCAAGATATACTGTCTCGATCGTATAATTTGAAAATTATGTTAATAATTTAAAAGTTGAGCTTTCAAACATTAAGAATTAACAAGATAATCACTAACACTAACAATTAGTCATTCATTTTTAGAATCACTAACATTAACGGGATATACTATCATGATTGCATAATTTGAGAATTATGCTAATAATTCAAAATTTGGGCAAGTAATCTTGCAAATTTCAGGCTTAGAATATATAATAACACCATGCAACCATCTAGTAGATATATCTATTACATACAAAATAAAATCTAGATGGTCAACATGTATGGTAAAGGGACCTCATATATCACCTTAGTTAATTTTAAAAATTATAAGGAATACAATCTCTATTTTAAGTAGTGAACGTATACCAATTTAAGTAGTGGATGCTATATGTACCTTTGCCTTTACACTCTTGGTGACACGCAGACGTGGAAAGTAGATTAAAAAAAAAAAAACCCCCCCAAAAAGAAGCAATTCATGGAAAGTGGGTCAGAAGCAAACCCACCAAATATGCCCGTAAACCAAAAAATTGAAACCTCTCTCTTATCTTCAAGAAGTACCCAAACCAGCAAGGGATACGGGTCGCCCAAACCAGCTGAGGCGAAGCAAACAATTGAATTCAGAAGCAAAGAATAACAAGAAAGTTTCATTGATTCGTAGAGATGACAAACAAAGGTATTTCTCATCCCATCCTCATCTTAATGTGAAAATGGTGGTGAAAATGGGGGTGATTATTAGTTAATTTTTTTCTTCTTCTTTCCTTGGCAACCCACTCAATTACTGGCTAAATGGGTTAATAGAATAGGGATTCAATCTGGCAAATGAACAATCATCAAACTATCAAGTGAATATGAGTGCAATCCCTTATGATTGGTATCAATCGTCAACATGATTAAAAGAATAAATTTACTGGGAATCTGAGAAAGATAAAAAGGTATATATCATTTTTATGAGAATTTGAGCAAGAAGAGCCCTCTTCTGTATGGGATAAAGCAGTTTGCTTCAATTTATTGGAGGTTTTCTTTTTCTCTGTTGGAGGTTTTCCTTTTAAATTATCGTCAATTTCCTGACCGTTAAATTAATTTACCTTCATACATAGGTGACTAAATTATCTTATAACAATTTTGTAGAATGAGTGTTGTAAGAGTTAAAAATTATTTATGTGAATTATTTTTAACATTCTTTAATTGGTTGTTTATTACAGCGAATGGAATTTCGGAAAAGGTGGATGAACATATTTTGTTACAATCCGATAATGGGAGCATTTTGGAAAGTGTGAACTTAGTGGATGATGTGATTGTAGGAGTAGATGGTGCAATCATGCCTGTGGTGGGTATGAAGTTCAACGATGAAAAAGAAATGTTTGATTTTTACAAAAGATATTCGTACATCGTAGGATTTCCACTTAGAAAAAGAAATTCGCAAAAGGATGATGATGGAATTGTCAGACATGTTGTGCTCACATGTAGCTACGAAGGACGCAGAAATAGTAATCCAAGAGGTTCTTTGAAGCTGCAAGCTACCATTCAAACAAGTTGCAAAGCTAGACTTACTGCTTTTGCAGATGCATATGGAATATAGAGAATTAACACAGTCAATCTCAATCACAATTATAAAGCAAGTCCTTCCCATTCAAGATTATATTGTTGCAACCGAGAATTGAGTTCCCATGTTAAACAATGGCATGAAGTGAATGATATGGTTAGGATTCTATTGCACAAAAGTTACAACTCTGCACTCGTAGAAGCAGGTGGGTATGAGAATATGACTTGCGTGAAAAAGGATTGTCGAAACTATGTTGAAAAAGTGAGGCGGTTAAGACTTGGAGAATGTGATTCCATAGCAATACAAGCTTACTTTTTGAACATGCAAGCAAGGTGCTCGAGTTTTTACTTCAGTATGAATTTAGATGAAGAGTCACAGTTGAAGAATATTTCTTGGGCTGATAATAAAAGTAGACAATCATATAAGGAGTTCGGCGGTGTTGTAACATTTAATACCACGTATCTAACTAATAAGTATGATATGACGTTTGCACCTTTTGTTGGAGTTAATCATCACAGACAATAAATACTACTCGATTGTGGTTTGGTGTCGAATGAAACAACCGAAACATTTGTATGGCTTTTCAGGACTTTGCTTCAATGCATGTATGGACAGGCTCCACATGGAATTATTACGGACCAGGATAAAGCCATGCAAAATGTGATTCAGATTGTGCTTCCAAGAACTAGGCATAGATGGTGTTTGTACATATTGAAAAAATTGCCATAAAAGTTAGGATACCATGTGGATAAGAGTACGATTTTTCCTAATATACAGGTATTGGTGTATAATTCTCAAACTGTTGAAGAATTCGAAGAAGGTTGGGGAGCGATGATTGATACATTTAACTTAGGAGATAATGATTGATTGTCAGGAATGTACGCAAACAGAAACCGTTGGGTACCTTGTTACTTAAAAAACAATTTCTAGATGGGAATGTCGACAACTCAACGCTGTGAGAGTATGAAACTGGCCTTTGGAATTAAGTTCTAGTACCGCAAAGGTATGAGTCAAAATTATTTTGTATGTTATGAAAGTGCGCATATTATTAATGATCTATAATTTGTTGGTTATGCTGGCAAATACGAGTTCGGGCTAAGGAAGGAGACTGAGGGCACACCCATGTCAAATGGGAGACGGTGCACCTATCACTCAGGTACACCATCAAGCACAATATTACATGCCTTTACCAATCTCATATTCACAACTCTCACAGCTTCGTACAATGAAGTTGTGCAATATATTTAATTGCTATGTTGTTTGCTTACACTTTTAGTTCATATAGGGTGATGGCAACAGTCATGTGCTCACACAAAACTTACAGTCTCCTAATTTCATCACTCCGTCTTCAACAACTGTTATACTCAATGGTCAAGGTAATGGTGGTGAAAATACATAATTTCGATTTCTCAATTTCTGTAGTTCGTATATTAAATTTTATATTTTTATAGTAGGAAATGCAATGCCATACTATTATCCAAACGTACCGACTAACGTGGCGTAAGACTGTGACCTTGGATGAAGACAATTACTAGACCAATGTCCAGTTCCCAGCAGTTTGTTGTGTAAAATGAATTGTGGTCACAACAATGGCTTGTAGTTTATTTGTTGCCTTATATATAAGACATATGATACATGTTTTGGTGTGTTTATGTTGTTGATTATGGCTTGTTGCCTCAGTTTATTTTGGTGTGTAAGACAGACATAGTAGTTTATTTGTTGTCTCACAGTTTATTTGTTGCTTTGATTTGCTTGAGATTGACACAACATGCAATGTACACCATAAACATGTCACTAATATAAACACCAACAACATTACATTACAATGACTTGCTCAACTCAGTAACTACAAATTCAAACACCAATCACACGTTGAAATCCATAAACAACTAGTCATCTTTACCATAAACAACCACACGTTTAAATCCATCCTAAAATGTAAACACCAATCAAGTCGGTCCCTTCCCATTCGTATCCACTTCCATAGTTTCATTGCCTTTGCGTATTGTCACATTCACCGAAATTTCAATGTATTTTTCTTCAATTACCTGACACAGATATTGGAACGTGCGAGTTATACGTTGAACTTCTTCGAGTGATGTAGAATTGTTTGAGTTAATGGTACGTTACTTGATGAGTTGTCACTTACTCTCCTTGATCGACCTATTCCCAATACCTACACTTAGCACTATAGCAATTGAACAATTTTCCTTTGTTCTTAGTCTCCATTTCAACCTAGAAGCACTTCACGAAGCCATGTTTACACCAAGGGCAATGTCGATCGTTCGGACAATCCACAAAGAAGAAATTTGAAAACTGCTAACATCAAAATGAAAATGAAATTTGGTTTTCACTTTCGTTCGTCGTCCACAATGAAATAAAAATATTTCTTGAGGCCAATGCATACCGTGTGTTGGAGATCCCGTCGGAGGCGACGTCGTCGAAACTGGACAACCTTGTTGCACATGGTGGAGATCTTTTCCTTCGGCTTCAACAAAACAAACAAACCGGTGATGAACTGTAAATGGTAATCCTCGAACATAGAGACGCTTGATAAATTGAGCGATTATCGAAAGGGTTTACGCTCGCCTTTCAGGGTTATCAGATTTTGGGGGTAGGGTTTCTATCGCCTTTGACCGTTAGCAATTTTTAGGAGATTTCTTTGAACTCATATAGGGTTTCCATCAGGTTCTCAAGATTTGGGGGAGTGATATGGGTTGTTTGATTTTGGGGGATTTTTAATTTTGGATCGAGTGGCCACGTCATCGTGTAAACAACCGGGTATTCCACAATGTACGCGTAGCGGTTGTTAAAAGATTCATCCGATTCTTCAATTGATATCTATTGGAATTTACTATATCATTATTGATCCAAAATTGTCTAATTGGTAATGTCAAAAATAAAATTCTTCGGGATATTAAACTTCTGGTTCAATATTGTATTTGTTTCAATTGCATGCTACTTTAATTTGTGATGGTCTATGTATTAATATGCCATGAGAACAACCACACATGAAAACTCATTAAATTGAAGAATATTTCCCGTTCTTGAACCAATAAAATATCATTCTCATTTTTTTATTTTTTTTGCATCATCGATAAACCGGGATTGTCTTACCGATCATTCTTATAGCAATAAAATCCCCACCCATTGAACTACTGGTTCAATTTTCGTGCTTCAATTGTATTTTGGAAAACATATTATTAACAACAGTAAAAAAATTTCCCTCTATAATACAATATTGGCTCTTATCCAAATGTTAGCTTCCTTCATCTCTCTTATCCTCTAGAAAGACTTGATGTTTAAATGTACAAGTATGTGATCTATACCTCAACACCCGAAAATAAACTCATATTATTGGAAAGCTTTTCTTTTTCTCATAATGAGTAGTTTTTCTTAGAGTTTGTGTGGAATTATTATTATAACCACCACGATGTCAAAATAACATTTTATTCATGTCCATAACTTTTAAATATTGTGATATTTACTTCAGAAAACGAAATAAAATTAGTTGGTGAGATTTATAATTATTAGTCAAAAACTCATTTAATTTTATAATTTTTTTTTTTTACTAGGGCGCATAAAAAAAAAAAAAAAAAAAGGGGGGGGGGGGGGGGGGGGTGGGGGGAACTAAACATGAAGATCTAGCCATCAACGAGAAACATTATCATAGCTATACAAATATAATCAAATATGTTACTTAGTGGCCAAGAAACATTCATTCATGAATTCCACAAAATAAAGCAAAAGAACAATTCTTAAATGATTAAACGGAATGATGAATACAATTAAATTGATCTTTGCAATTAAGTAAGAAAAATACTTCAAGCCATTGCCAACCTTTTTTTTTTTTTCAATTATGTAACCAAAACTAAAACCCGCACCATTGCTCAATAGTTAGTAAAAATAGAAAAAAGGATTATAGTATGAAAATTTTGATTATGCAACAATAGCACGCACATTAAAGACAACTATATTAGTATAAATGCATGCAATCGAAACTATAAAACGACATAACACGTACATTAGATCTCTTCATGAGATTAAAATATATTATTTTCAAGAGTTGTGCTTCTTCGGGTGCTCAAAAACAATAATCATCAAGAATATTCGTACGTGTATTACATGCAGAATCATGCTTCTTCGATAGAATTGGTATAATATTTTTTTAGAATATTAATTCACATGAAGTTGTGGTACTATCATGAGTATGAAAACAATATACTTCAGAAATATTGATATTTACAGTTTTTTTCGAGAATAAGAATAAAATATTAATTCTAGAATATGAATTTGTATAAAATTGATTATTCAAGAACATCACAACGTTTTTCAAGAACATTCATATATAATACAGAATCTGGATAAATAATGCAGTGTAAATATTAATAAATAAAATTGTTTTTCCATGATTAATAACACATTATTATTTCAAAATATTGATAGGAAAATAATACTTGTTCCGGAGTATTAACATAACATACCATGCATATTTTCAAAGAATAACGTTATTTTTATTCAAAAATTACAACTCCAATATTCAGTTATTTAGAGGATTTTTAGCCCCATTTTATACCAAAAAAAAAAAAAAGCATTTTAGAATAATAATTTGATGGAAAATGTGTGATTAAAAAATAAGAAAAAGTTTTGAATTTGCATGTAATATTATTTTATTAAAAATGTGGTTGAAAATAAGAGAAAGAAGTGTATTTTGAAAATAATGAAGTCCAAACAAGGGCTTAATTTGGGCTTCTCTATAAGCCACCGTTTGGCCACCATTTTTTTTCATTACATTACATTAATTTTTTCTCTCTCTTCATTTCAACAACATTTATCAAATAAAATAATATTACACATAAATCTAAAAATCTTCATTACTTTTCTACTACATATTCTCCCATCAATCACTATTCCAAAAATTTTCAACACTCCAAAATGAGGGCCAAACTGGGGCTAAGAACAATGTAATAAATTCATGTTTCTTCATGAACGAAGCAATATTCTTTGGAATATTCATATTCATAATTTGTTCTTATTTTTGGGCCATATAATATTTTGCAAGTATTGATATTTAAGGTCATTCTCTAAAAGAACAACAATGTAATATTCCACTAGAACAATGATGCAATATAGGGTCGTGCTTCTTCATGACAACAACGCATTAATACTTATCTTAGGGTCCGTTTGATAGAAAGATGAAAAATGGGTGGAAAGAAAATGTTTTACAGGGAAAAGATTTTCCTAAAAATTGTTTTGCTGGAAATTGTAATTAATTGTGTTTGATTGGTATAATTTTTCATGGAAAATATTGAAAGTTTGGTGTCCGTTTGACTTCATTTTTTATAAAAATTATCCATTAAAGTGATAATATTTTCTACCATTGGATATATAATTTGTTCCAATTGCCAAAAAAACAAAAACAAAAACAAAAAAAAAAATTGAAAAAAAATAATCATACTGAATATCATTCGTTGGGCTTTGTTTTACATGGAAATTGTCAATAAAAGTGAATTTTTTTTTACCATTGTGTCTAGAATTTTTTCCAAAAAAAAAAAAAAAAAAAATTGAAAAGTTGGAAAATATTTTCTCACAAAAACATCAAGAATTTATTTTCCTAAAAAATATGAAAAATTTAGAAAGTTGGAAAATATTTTCCAGGGAAAATTTCGCCAATCAAACACTACAAAAGTTGGAAAAGAGAAAAGATTTTCCTACTTCCCTAGAAAATTTTGCCAATCAAACGGGGCCTTAAATTTCTTAGTACATCAAAATTACCATACCCAATTTTCAGCTTTTCTTTGGAGAGGAATTCTTGTTCTAACTCAACAGGCTAAAACTTGTGCTCATAACGTATTTTAAAACTAAGAGTATAAGAAAAAACAATAGAAGAAAAGTATTACAGTCAAAACTCAAGCGTGTATTTTATTATAAAATAAATCACGCTATAAATGGACGATTATATCGGGCACTGCTATTCAACAGAAGCCAATTCATTGTGAGCTGGAATATGATCTATGACAGTCTGATCTTGATCCGGTATTGATTTCTTAACACCCTTCCACAAACAAATATAGGGCTAGAGATCACCATTTTCAGCTATGACGGTCTAGGCCGACTATTAAAAAAAAGTCTTACAGTCGACCCAAGCTGTTTTGGGCCATTTGTTAAAAAAACGGTTTGGGCCAACTTTTAAAACAGTCAGCTTTAACAGTCGCCGACTGTCTCGAGATTGCAATTTCCAGTGATCTCCAGCCATAAAACTCATCTTCTAGAATTTGTTCGAAATAAATAATTTTCCAACTTCGTACATAAATATGAACACATTCTATTTCTTATATGTATACTTATATGTTTGACAATTGCATTAGAGTACAAAGACACATTCAAAGTCTTCTAAAGTATCCAATGGACTTTTTAACCATTAGAAGAAAAATGCAATTTGTGTTTTTTAAATACCGACTGACAACAACCTTCATCGCATTATTGGATCTTCTTGAAGCAGCAATATTATGACATAGCAATTTCGTGATAGAAATCTTAAGATGATGACATAAATTTGCACGAGAACTTAATTTATGTCAATCATCGCCTCTTCATTTGGCATCAGGACACCTAAATCTATCCTCAAACATGGAAAAGAAGAATAGAAAAAAGATGTTTAAATAGAAAGATGATTGGTTAGAGAAAAAATGAAGTGCATTGATGGTAGTGGCTTCTTTGATTGCAACTATGGCATTACAAGTTGGAGTCAACCCTCCAAGTAGAGTATGGCAATATAATTATACCGTTAACTCACACAATAATCCCGTATCAGTATTTGATACTCACATGGATGGAGAATCCATTTTCGCTCATAATCATTCGACATAATATAAACTGTTCTTGATTGCTAATACAATATGACTCATTGAAATACTCAGTATCATATTATTGTTGATGGTTTACTTCTAAGGAGCAGGATATTTATGTGGATTTTGATGGTGATCACTTGGATTGCAATTACAACAGTTGCATTGACTTATCTCTTCTCAATATTTGTATTAACACTAAAGATAGGAAGAGGAAAACAATCAATTATTCTTTTGATTGGATTATCAGTTTTGATATGGCTTGGCTTTTTCGTTCTTCCTACTCATTGGACACATGATTCGGTTGATCATCAAGATGGTATGAAAGTAAATTAAAAGTCTGAGCCCGAAAGAAAGGATTTAGGGTTTAGGAATTACGAGTCAGAGCACTATTTAGGGTGTTAATATGTTATGTCTAGTAAGTTGGAGAATACAATATTGAATGGTACTAAAATTGAAATGAAAATAAAGTCTTGTTTATTCTAGTGTATGATCATGTTCAATACTCTAAATAGAAAAACACCTTAAATGTTTGCACTATAAATATTTAAGGATTAAAAGCCGAAAATCTCCTAGAAATGTTTTGATGTACAATATACCCTTTAACTATTGAAAATCGTAGAAAATCCCCATATTTGAAACATCTTGTGTGAAATATCCCTTACCGTTAAGATCCATCAGATTTTTTGTTAAAAACAATAACAAATGTCAAAAACAATAATAATAATTGCAGTTGTAATGTCAAAACTTTATTATTTTCTTTTTTTGCAAATCATATCTAAATATTCAAGGGATAATTGCATCAAAAATCCCAAACTTGCCAAAGAATTTTAAACTTAAACAAAAGGAAAAAAAATTAAAAATGAATTTGGTAATTTGGTTAAAAAGAATATCTAATTTATTAATTTTCAATTACAAATTATTTATTTAATATATAAAGAATAAACAAAATAAAACAAAAGGAACAAGAGAAAAAAAATAATAAATTAAATTAAATAAAAACAAAGAAAAAAATAAAAAGGAAAAATTACATACATAATTAAAATATTGTTTTAAAATGTAAAAATTAAAAATTAATAAAATATAACAAAGGCCGGGCCAACGGTCAAACAAAATAAAATAAAAGGAAAAAATGAAGAAAAAAATAAAAAGAAAATTAAAAACATAATTTTTTTATTATTTAAAATTGTAAAAATTAAATAATTAATAATGGGCCAATTCGGTAAAGATATTGGATCTAGCCCATGAAAATGGCCACACTATGGGTAATGGTGTGCTAATGGGTCAATGACGGACCAGTCTCGTCACCAATTTCAGTTATTTTCTTTTATCAATCAAAACACAATGCTAGGGCCAAAAAAAAAAAAAAAAAATGTTCGCGACATGAATCCCAAACAATTGATGTAGAAGAATAAACGTATAAATTGTCGTTAAGGTAAAGTTGCAGCTCGAACCCAAAACTAGCTGATTATCTCCAAAATATATTGAGTCATATATTTATTTAGATATATTGCGAAATATTTCTCGACTCCAAGTACAAATTATGATTTATTTTTAATCGAAGCATGAAACGTGCTTATATAAGGATATTTGGTTAAGCTTAAATAATCTAATTATAACTTTCAAAGTTAAAAATAAGATACTTTTATTTACAGAAAATATATATATTACATTAGAATACACTGATGCAATTACATATATAGATATAATTGGAACAAGTAATTAAATACTAGTGTGAAATTGCAAGTAGAGATTGTGACTGCTTCTCATATTTGAAACCCAATGCCTTTGAATCATCAGCACACCAAACAAATATCCCATGAAGATTTCCCTCACTTTTCAGCTTACTGCATGCAGTAAAAAATCCATTTTCTGGAGATAATCCACCACTCCCATCACTTATGAAACTTGGCAAAATTTTCCCTCCTTTGTAATTTGATCTCTGTGTTTCAAAATAATTCATGAATTGTGATACAGTAGTCCCCTCATCATATGCATAGAACTGGAAATTCACATAATCTATCAAATGTCCATAGCTTTTCCAGAGAGCCATGTAATGGCTTTGAACTTGATCATCGTCGAATGGAGCAATGGATGCGAAAGATATGACACCGTTTTTCTTGAGGGTGGATATGAGACGTCCGATGCATTGAGTAAAGGTGTCGGGATCTGTTTGAAAGTGCTCGTAGTCGATGTCAATGCCGTCTAGATTATATTCCTGGTGTCATGGTAAAATTCCAAGTACGATAAATATAAAATTAATAACTAACAAATAAGAACTTGTGCTACTCCTCATGGAGTTCAAGACTTTATGCCGTATCATCATTCAACAAGCAATTCTTTGATCTGTTAAAAGCTCAAATAAGTAGTAGGATGATAAAAGATTGATGTTTTCAAGTAAGCAGATATGGCTACGTGACGGGTCAGGATTGCCATTCCCATCCCCCATCCCGTCGAATAATTTTGGCTCCTTACCCCCATCTCATACTCGGTTAAGGCAGGTTTGGTGGATCCCCTACCCCAATTTTATTTTTTATTTTAAACCGGACGGGGACCATGTTCCTCGTACATGACCCGCCCCTATCTTGGGGCAACGATTCCTGCCCCTTACCCGTTCCGTTTGGGATGGGAGCCAACGGGTATTGGGTATAAAGAGTTTTTTGGCCACCCCGTAAACCACCATCTTGGAAGGTATGTTATATTAAATGGTAGAATTTCACACGGATTAATTACAGAAATAATAATCAGCACGTAAAAGTTTTACTCATTTTATTCAAAAAACTCGACTTTTAATATATACCTGGATTATGTCTGTAAGAGAAGAAACAGCATTGGAAAGCCATGAATTTACAGATGAAGGATTGAAGTATGCAGATCCACCTCCCACACTGTCTCCTCCTAAACACAATGCAACTTTTACATTGGGGTTCTTGGACTTAATGGCTGCAACTTGGGAAGGGGTGAGATTATCAGTGTCCCAGAAGATGTTGAATTTTCCATTGGTGGGAGAAGCCGAAGATGAAGTTGTGTAATCGATGGCAAAAGAGAGAATGAAATGGAATTCTACATTTTTGTCTATGGGAAGATCAGAAAACTTGACATTCTTGAATTCTGCTCCTATGTATTCTCGAAAGAGGTTGGAGTTTCCAGGAGCAGATGAGACAAAAACTAGGGTTTGCAGAATGAAAATTAGAGCGATGAAAAGCTTGGAGAATTCCATTTGTGGGTAAAGATTATAATTTGATTACAATTAGGGTTAGTTGGATAGTGTTATATATATACTGATCATCTTCAACAAAAAATGATCGAGACAAAGGTAGATAATGTGTGCCGTTGCAGGAATTCTGCAATTTAGGATGTCAATTTTGTCTGCAATATGTTTTTAATTTGGACCTTTAATCCTTGTTTCTTTAGTTCAATTTATTTTCAATAAAGCGTACGTGCCAGAGCCGGCCATCCTCTCCCCTCCCCACCTATCACGGGGGCCTGCCCCCTGGCACGTCGTGATCGCAGCACAACTCATTTATTTTATCAATATAATCTGATTTGTCTATTAAATGTCATTTTTTTATTCAAAATATTTATAGCTAGGTAAGTCATCATATGGTTAAATCCATATACTTAGTGACGGGACGGACGTAGATGTTTAAAGGTAGGGGGCAAAATCGAACTTGTAAAGAAATAAGGAGAAACTTTACAATCGAAAGTTTACATCCAAAAAAATAAAATTCCATATAATTTTGCATCTGACAATTTACATTGGATATGGCTTTTTCGAATGTAAAATATCGAAATTTTTTGATGTCATATTCCATATAAAATTTCTTAATAAAATGACGAAAATTACATCGAGAAATTTGAATCACGAAAATAATAAATGTTAATTAAAATAATTGATTTTTTTTAAAGGAAAATGCGAGTTAGACACAGTTCTTTAAGATTCACGTTTAACGCATCTTTAACTATTTTCAATATATGTTTAGACTATTCGATATGCATATAATGTAATTCTTGAAATAAGTTTTGAGATGATATAAACAATTTTTAAATTCGATTAGCGCACGATCGTTAGAGAATTTTTAAAGTTGACATCTTATCAAAATTTTAGAAATACTAATTTTAAATGGCTTACTTTGACAATTCGTAACAATTGCTACGATTGATCGTTTTGTACGCCATTAACGACGTAGAAAAATAGATCACAAGTACTTCGAAATGGTATTAAGAATGTAATACCTCGATTTCGTTTCAGGTCCCATAATGACTTCGAAAATTAAAACAAAAAAAAATTGAAATGGTTAAAAAATAAAAAATATAACAAAAATAAAAAAAGGGGGAGCAAAGTTGGGGGTCATATGACCCCCCCAAGCCACTCGGGCCCCTGTGTCCGCCCATGCTTAGTGTTATCGTGTAATTCAATTTTATTTTATTTCCTCATAGTCACCTAGCTTTATATTTAGTGCCACCATGACCATCAAATTTGATTTTATTTTATCATGGTCACTCGATTTCATATAACATTTCTTCATGACTACTCAACTTTTTTTCATCATCTTCACTAATTTTAAAAGGGGTAAAACGTTAACTTTGCATCATTTAAAAAAAATTAAAATAAAAACTTATTTTAAAAAAAACGTTGCTTAAAAATATAAAATAAAATAAAAACTTGTTTTTTAAAAAATGTTATTTAAAAAATAAAATGAAATAAAAACTTATTTTAAAAAAATTTACTTAGAAAAACAAAATAAAATAAAAACTTATTTTAAAAAAAAGTTACTTAAAAGAATAAAATAAATAAAAACGTATGATAAAATAATTTATTTTTTCAAAATTTTTATATATATATAATGTAAATTTACCATTTACTACTTTTAAAATTATTGAAAATGATGAAAAGAGTTTGGGTGGCCTTGGTGAAATGTTATATTAAATTGGATGACTATGATGAAACATTTACATGAAATTAGATGGTCATGATAAAATAAAATCAAATTTGGTGATCATAGTGACACTAAGTATAAAGTTGGACGACCATGATAAAACAAAATTAAATTGGGTAGCCATTGTGAAATGTGAAATTAAATGACTTATTTAACTTCACTTATCATTTAATATTATATTAACGCTACCTAAATTAGGGTTGTAACCCCAATATTGATAAATATCATTATTCTTTTATCTAAATATGAGAGAAATACAAACATTTAATAATAAATGTTAATATATGCACGTAAATAGTTAAATGCATAATTGAGTATGCGCATTATAATTACAACTAAATGCATAATAAAGATGAATGACAAATACAATATATAAATTAATGTAAATGTTAAATTATTTATAAGTAGAATTTAATTTTCAGGGGGGTCAAACAAGTGCACTTATCACTATGTTTGTGATCAATCACTACATTCACTGGCACACGCACGCATACATGAGATAGTGATGACTAGTTGTCTGTTTTGTATTAAGGGCGTGTTCGATATAGATTAAAATTGAAAATATAATTGTTATTGTATCTCACTTGTCTAATAAAAGTCAACAATAATGGCTAATTTTTCAATTTTAATCCGATTTTAGTCTTCACCAAACACACTCTAAAACAATAGAAGCTGCTAGATGTACATCGTGAATTATGTTAGATTTTTAATGTTGTAATTGATAATTCTGTAAACAAAAAGAATTGAATTGTAATTTGTGTAAAAAGTCAAGGAGTAATGGGCAATTAAGTAAAGTTTAGATTTTTAGATCTAAAGTTCGAGAATGTCAAAAGAAGGAAAATACGACACAAATTTTCGCTAGACTATCGTCAAATATTGGCTCGAGCATCAAAGGCAAAAACCTTCTCGCTCAACTGTCCCCCTTCTTCACTCGTGCGATAGCCTGTCGCGAGCCCTCGTTTGAGCGACAGTATTGTCCGGAAAATTTTTATTTCACGATTTAAAGGTTTTTTTACCCGCCCCATTATTTTTTTAACCTACCTATAATACCAAAATTATTCTGAACGTAATTTTACAAGGTTGAACAATGAGAGAGTTTCATCTGAGAGATATTCTTCATATTTTATCTTTCAACCTTCATCCATTGATATCCTTTTGGTGAGAAAAACATTGTCCACATAATCCAAATACGAAACCTGTTTTGCCTCCACATCTGTTCGAGTTTTGAAGATTGAGGGAAGTTGATTGAAGTTCCAGTTTGTGAAGAACATGGTGTTCTTCGTTGATCCACATGAGATAGACGATTCCTCAAGGTTAGGAGTACTGCATTGTAGCAGATTTCACGGAGAGCTTTGGTGAATTGTAGCTAAGAATTGGTGCAGAGGAGCACATGATCCATTGAGAGCTGTAGGAATTATAGCCAGGAGATTAGATAGTACTGTCATCTAGTATGATAAATTGTAAGTAGTTTGAATCGTTTATAGTAAATTGCCAGCAAAGTGCTCGGAGTTTTTTTCCAATTGGATTTCTCTGTGATCATCCATATCTTATTTACTGCTTTATCTATTGTCTTGATTATATGTAGTATTTAAACATAGGATTAAATTGACGTGATTGAATAACCATCTAGAAATAATTAATTGGTGACATGTTGTTAATTAATTAATATTTTAGTTTCGCATAATATACCTATTCACTCCCTCTAGGTATTGTTAGGACCGAACTACGCGTTTTTCAAATTATATTATGTTTTACATTCTCTCATGTGACATAATTTACGCAATTGATTTTTTCTCCACCTTTTTCATCAATGCATGGATTCCTTCCACATAGAGAGCTACGTCAATGCTAGATGAGCATTATTCTAAAACAATAGTTAAATTTTAGTCTTATCAGAACATCTCAAAAAGTTTTTTATATACAAATTGTTCTTTATTTTAAAGAGTCGATGCTTAAAAGGAACTGCAGGACACTCTCTATTTTAACGTTTTGAAATATGGAGAGAGTTCTATAGAGCATCTTACTTATTATAAAAAAAACATTTTAAATTTAGAGAATCAATTTTTTTTACACTTCAACAATTTTTGGAGAACTAAGCTCACTTTCTATTCTAAATGCACAATGATTGCAATTAATAAATCATATATTTCAATAATCTACTTCCTAAACTATTCAAACCACATTTAAATTAATCAATCAATTGACATATAAAAAAATATGTTAAATAAAATATGAATAGAAATTAATAAATATTTCTTAAGAAAAATAAAATGAAGAGTCAAAATAAAGTGCTTGTTGGAGTGTATAAAAATTTTGACTCTTTAAATTTAAAATGATCTCTATAATAAGATGTTTTTTATAAGCAAAAAATTTATTGGAGATGCTCTTAGTAAATTATTTAAGTATGAATTGTCCTAAAAAAAATGAGTATTTTTATGATAGAAAAACGGTGACTTAAAGGAGAATGGTTCTTCAAAGGAGAGAGTAGACTAAAATATTAACAATAATTTTTCGATTGCTCTGATCAACCAAAAATGGTATAAAGGACTTGGAATAGTATGACCCCGAATAGAATGTGTAAGGATTGGAGAATTGTTTCGATTGCTCTGATCATGAACTTCAAATTAAAGGATGATTCGCTTTTAGATAAGAGAGCATGTTGAGATAGTAAATATATCTTTTTGATTATTTTTAAGAAAGAAATAACATAAAAGGTTTAGAATTGTATGACACCAAATATGTTGTTTAAGGATCAGAGAATTACTTCGCATGTCTTTGTTGGGTTTTTTATATTATATAGTTGCTTTTATAAAGTAACAATTTTATAACAAAATAAAATTAATTTTATTTTATTTCATATATTTGATACTTAGCATGCGAATAAATCTATCAATGATCACCCGCGACAATATAAATTATGTGCTTGCATGAAAACACAATGTAACAAAAAATATATTTTGATAATAAATATAATTGTTCACAACTAACATATAAGGGTTGTTACATTGTACTGTAAAGTTTTAGTATTGACCGATTCACTATTTTCGATTTATTCTTATCACATAAATTGTTTAAAAGTGACACTAGTAAATTAGGTATTTATTGATCAGATCGCTCTTTAAGTTTAATTCTATTACATGTCTGTGAATATTAGAATTAAGTTTCAATTGATCATGTGGTGTTTCATCAAATGTCTAAACATGCTGTATGATATCTTTTTGTGAGTTTAATGGTTATTTAATTTACCAAAGGATGAGATCAATTTAATTGGTCAAATATTTTAGTGAGTTGATAACTTGAGAATGAGAGAATTTGAGAATACGAATTTGTGTAGGGAATCGCACCCTTAAAAATGAATGAGTTACTACTCATGTTAACTGTTAAACCGATTATAAATTTGACTTGAGTATTTAGCAACGACTGTACTTCGACATCTGTGATTGATTTGTAGGATCATTGAAAAAAATTGAAATTTAAGCACTGTTTGGTACACATTAAAATTTTCATTTTCATTCTTCTACTCATTTTCAATCACACATTATTCAATAAAATAATATTTTTCATTACATCAATAACTTTTCTTTCTTTTTTAACAACACATTCTCTATCAATTTACTATTCCAAAATACATTCTTCCAAAATAATGTGACTCAAACACACCCTCAAGACAGTGAGAAGAACTAGAGCGGCGCGCGCACACACACACATACACACAGAAAAGCTAATGTGGTTCTTATATACATCGAGAGTGTAGTTTCTTGCATTTTGTACAAAAATAATGACTAATAATTTGATTATATGGTCTAGGATTGGCTAGACTAATTATTGGAGATTGGATAATATATGTGCGAATAGGTCCATGTTAGCAAAGTTTTGGACTGAGTTGCAATTACTTGGAAAGTTTTGAACTTAATTGAAATTGTAATTAAAATTAAGAGATTACATGTGCAATTAAATCAAATTGTAAACCTAATTTGATTTGGACTAGGGCAACACTTATTTTCCATATATACACATATATTGAGGCCTAATTTTGGTCTGTCCAATCTAGGATCTAATTTTTGGTTTAATTAAAAGAAGGTAATCACACACTGATAAGGTAGTTTATACACTTATTTGTGACCCTAAATCATGATATTTTATTATCTTTTGAATTAAATTCTACATAATTTATGTTATATTGTATTTTATAGGAAAAACTTTATGTTTAATGAAGAATTAGAGAAAATAATGCAAAAGTGGTGAAAAATGACAAAATCTAAAGATGAATTTCTTGGAAAAAAATAATATGTTAAATGAGTTATAGTTAAATGGGTCTTAATAGACTTGCATTAAAAAATGGGAAAAATGCATGGTTCAGGGATTTACTTTCACAAAATCAAAAATCAGGTCCCAATGTTTAAATTTGCAAAACTCAGGTTTTTCCATGATTTAATTATTTATATTTTACAATTAATCTATTAAATTAAATATTTAATTATAATATAATATAATTGACTCACCCCACCCCACTTCCACCCCACCTCCACTACTCCGGCCACCGGCGACTACTCCGATGCCGGCGACGACTCCGGCGACTGTTCTCCGGCCACACCTAATTCCGACGACTATTTTCCGGTGACCGTTGGCCGTCGCATAATTCCGGTGACTGCTCCGATTCTAAGGTCACAGATTATTTTGAGGTCACAAATGAAAAAATTTATAGGTCACAGATTTTTAATTGATTATTTTCTTGGTCACAGGTCAAAAAAATTATATGTCACAGGTCACATATTTTCAAATTTGTGGGTCACAGTTCAGTAGCTAAGTCACAGACATCAAAAAAATCGATACTGTTCACTAATTAGGTCACAGACAACAACAAAACCCACAACAATTCAATAACTAGGTCACAGACACCAAAAAACCCACAACGTGTTCAATAGCATGGTCACAAACAAAAAAAAAAAAACCACCACATTTTAATAGCTCGGTCACAGACCCAAAAAAAAAATCATCACGATCAATATCTAAGTCACAGACACCAAAACAAGTTAGGTCACAGACCAAAAACAAAAAAAAACAACTACCGCCAACAGATCCACCACCGCCGCCCAAAACATACCGCCATTCACAGATCCGCTACAACACTCATAGATCCACCACCCACACACAAATCCGCATCCAAACACACAGATATCATCCACCCACAGCACATCCATTCTACTACTCAAAAATTAAAAAAAATAAAAAGGCAGCAGCGTCTACCACTCAAAAATAATAATAAAATAATAATAATAAAAAAAAACAGGTAGCAGCGTCGACGCTGCTGCCTGTGCTGTGCCACACAGCAGGCGCTGCTGCCTGTGCTGTGTCGCACATCACAGGCAGCAACGAATCGCTGCTGTGCGACACAGCGGCGTCGCCGCTGCTGTGTCGCACAGCAGCGACGTTGCTGCGACGCAGCAGCGTGTCGCCACGCTGCGCGACACGCTGCTGCGTCGCGCAGCAGATCCGGGGGGGAGAAGGGGAGGAAGAAAGGGAGGAGAGGAGAGGAGGGAGAAGGGGTTGCGGTGGCCGGCGGGGGCGGCGGCGGCGGCGACGAGTGGGAGTGTTTTGATTAGGGTTTGAATAAGATATTATATATAAAATAAAGTTGGTGGGGGTAGATAGTGGGGTGGGTATATAGATTAATTTAATTTAAAATATTATTATTAATATTAATTGTGAAATTAAAACCTGATTTTTTATTAAATAAAGTAAAAATCTGATTTTTAAAAAGTTAAAACTAAATAGCTGGTTTGGTGTAATTTCCTCTTAAAAAATTTAATTGGAAGCCCAACTTAAACCTATATTTATTTAACCTATATATATATACACCATACATGACACATAGGGAGGGAGGATTCACGCAGCATGAAAGACGGAAAAACAAATCTGCGCAGGAAAAGAAAGGAAAAAGAAAAGAGAGAGAAAAAGGAAAGAAAAAGAGGGAGAGAAGAAAGACAAATAGGAAGGAAAAGTCAACCAAAGGGTAAAAAAAAAAAAAAAACGGCAGAAGCAGAAAGGAGGAAATAGAAAGAAAGAGGAAAAAAGGAAAAGAAGAAAAGGAAAAATGAGGAAACTGCAAATTCAAAAAATTTCTCGTTTCGTTAATTTTTGGTGGCATCTTTCCACTTTTTCTTATTTTTCTTCTTCCAGTATGAATAATTATTTTTTACATTAGGGAAAACAATTTAATCGACTCGTGATCCTTTATTTTTATATTCAAGACTTATATGGATTATTTATTTATGTGTTAGTCTTACTATGAGTTTAATGCATTAAATTATCTGATCAATAATTTGGTAATTTTGTAAATCATTTACTAGTCGAGAGAGTTGAGGATTTAGACCATATAGTAAAATCGGTAAATTAGTATAACTTGTAGAGATATCTATACAAATTATTGCAATCATAATTTGAATTCTTAGAACCGATGTTTCGTTTAATTAAAATTGATTCACATAGAGATATGAAATTGAATTAGTTAAATATGTTCAATGAAAATTCGAGAGGGATAAATTAAATACAATAAAATAATTCGATCGAACACTACATTATGTTATGAATCTTGAATTAAGAATAAATGTGATCAATAGATGAAATTGTTATGCCCTAACATTTATCACATATTCGTTTCTCCAGTTATCCATTATTTACAATATTTTTTATATTTTCAACTTGTTAAAAGTAGTTAGTCAAAATTATCATAAATATTTACTCTCTTTTGTAAATAGGAATTAGAAAAAGTAAATTAAGACCCAAAGTATAGTTCTAGTGGGAATGATAATTCAGACTCAAAGGTCCACTATATTACTTATTACGATATTGTACACTTGCGATATAAAAAAACTCCACAAGTTTTTAGCGCCGTTGTTGGCGACTATTTACTTTTAGTTTTATTTTATTTTATTTTTAACTATTATTTGATTTTATTTAATTTTACTCTCATTTATTTAAAAAAAATTCTTCGTTGTATGCTCCGTACCCAAGACGACAATCTTGAACCGTTTGACTCGTAAATAGAACGTACTTTCAGACGAAGACGCAAAGAACACAAATAGAAACAACATCAAATGGCTGACGATCAAAATATTCATATTCTTATTCAGCCATTGAACAAGTGGCCGCAAGAGTAGCAGCGCTACCGGATCAGTAGCTGGAGCTAAGGAAAATAAACGAAGGAGACCTGCCAGTTTAATAGACGTACCTGCACGCTCCAGTATATTGTGTATCTAGATTTCGGGATAAACAATTATCAGATAAGGGCAGATGGATCAATTTGATGAGCAACACTCTTCAATTCTACGAATTGCCTGATGAAAATCCTAATAAAACATCTCCAAATTTCTTCGAAATTATCAGAATTTTCATACTTCGGGGGTCAATGAAGATGTTATTAAATTGCGGTTATTCCCATATACACTTAGAGATGCCGCATTGGAGTGGTTAGACGCCGAACCTCATTGAAGCATTACTACATGGGAAGAATTGACCAAAGAATTCTGTAATAAATTCTTCTCACCAGCGAAAGTAGCTAAAATCAGATTGGAAACTCAAAATCTCCAACAGCAGGATAGAGAAAGCTATCATGATGCATGGAACATATTTAAAGAGCTGATGCAAAAGTGTCCAAATTATGGGATCCCAAATGGTAATCAAGTGCAATACTTCTCCACCAGACTTTCACCACTGTCAAAATCTCAGGTGGATTCCTCTACGGGTGGATCGATTATAGGAAAGTCAATACAACAAACATTGGATCTATTTGAGCTAATCGCCACTACATACTCGACGTTTTCATCAGAAAGAGTGATACCACTGAGAGCATCTGGGATTGTGAATTGGATAACACCGCATCTACAAATGCACAGATAGCGGCTTGATAAAGCAGGTAGAGCTATGGTGAAGTCACAAACAAGAGGAGCACATACAGTGATGAGTGGCCTATCATGTGAAAACTGTGGAGCTAATCATGCAACTGAAAATTGTATGTCTACGGGCTTTCCCGATGAACAGGTCAAATTAGTTCAGAATGGCTTCCGTGATTTCAACCCTTATTCACAAACTTATAACCCAGGATGGAGACAGCACCCAAACTTCAGATGGTATGATAATCAGCCCGAGAATCTTCAAAATAATGGTCAGCAAAAGAACAAATCAAGTTTGGGGGAGATGTTTCATCAATATGCGCAAAAAACAGACAAAGTATTCCAACAGATTGATACCAATTTTCAAAATCAGCAAGCATCTATCAAGAAGTTGGAAACACAGATTGGTCAAATAGTTCAACAACTTGCAGAACGTCCACAGGGAACATTGACAAGCAATACAATGACAAATCATAAAAAGCAAATGATGACAATAAAGGTAGTGGAAGACGATCCACTCAGGGCTCCTATAAAAGTTAAAGCATATGTACATCCACTTCCATTCCCCCAAAGACTTCGAAAGAAGTCAATGGATGAAAATATTTATGTCATAACTACAAGGAGTGGGGTACAATTACCAGAAATTACTGTAAAACAACCAAAAAGAATGGATGACCGGGTAGGTATTGATAAAGCTATAATGGAGGAAAAATATGCACCTGCTTCAATTGAGAATAAAGAAAGTACAGAAGCATCCACTGCCAAGGCACCAAGCTCAGTTAAGGCTTACGTGCCTCCCATTCATTTTCCTCAAAGGCTCAAGAAGAACAAATAAGATTCAAAATTTAAAAATTTTCTTGATGTTCTTAAGACGCTTTAGATCAATATTTCGTTGACGATGCGATATTACAAATTCCAAGCTACACAAATTTTTTGAAAGAGATGTTGACAAAGAAAAGAAAACTTTCGGAGTTTTGAAATTGTGGCATTAACGGAGAAAAGTAATGCAAGAGTGCGAAACAAATTGTCTCCCAAGTTGAAAGATCCAGGGAGTTTTACTTTGCCTATTTCAATTTGAAACTATTGTGCTATGAATGCATTGTGTGACACGGGTGCTAGTATAAATCTAATGTCATATTCTGTTTACAAGAAATTGGGATTGAGTGAAGTCAAATCAACATCAATAAAGATACAACTAGCTGATAGAACAATTTCAAAGCCACGTGGCGAAGTTGAGGATGTGCTCATAAAAGTAGGAAATTTAATATTTCCGATGGACTTCATTATGCTGGACATACCAGAAGGTCGAGACATTCCAATTATATTGGGTTGACTATTCTTAGCAACATGTCGAACTTTAATTGACATGGAAAAGGGTGAGCTAATATTGAGGGTTGAGGACAAACAAGATATATTTAATATTTATACCCCACTTGAGAAACCTTCCAAAAACAATAAGTACTGTTGAATTGACGAAGAAGAAGCACCTGATCAATGAAGCTGTCAGAATAGACAATCAAACTATGGTGGATTTCTTGGTAGAGATGAAAATGGAAATATCAAAATATGGAGAGCAAAAAAGGGGTGCGTAAATGAGAATTGCACAAAGTGCAATGATGACATAACTTGGTTCGAGTCACCATAATCAAACACGACACAAAGTTAAACTAATGATATTAAAGAAGCGCTTCTTGGGAGGCATCCCAAGTTTTTGTCCTTTTTTTTAAATTTTTTTTTTTTTAGTTTTGTTTATTTTAAATTTTTTGTGACTCATACCAATTTTTTCTCTTATATTTTCAATATTTTAGTTGGTTTATTAGATGTTGAAACTAAGTAACACTTGTTCCAATTATTTGATCTTAATGTTTTATTTGATTTTTTCAAGAACATGACGTCGAGAAACATTTAAACAAAAAATGACCAAGAAGCCAACATGAACAATAGGAAAGCTAGCCATTGAATTATATGCCATATCAGGGGAGTCTTTTCTTCTTTCTCTTCCCCACCCCCTTTATATGCAGATTTATGTTTAAAGACATTGAGGACAATGTTTAGTTTAAGTTTGGAGGTGAAAAATACGAGTTTTCATTTTCTTTATGTGCTTTTGTGTGCTTTTATTACTTTAAAAAAAGTTTGAAAAAAATACATTTCAATATATATATATATAAGAAAATTTGACTTTTGATAAGAGATTGTTAGCCTAGTTAAATCCTAGAGATTGAAGCAATCAAACTTAATGGAGAATTCTTGTTTATTGAAACGTTGAACTGCAATTGGTGAAATTTTGTCAAACTAGAGGTGAGGATAGAAAAAAATATAATTGTAGTTCACACACTGGAAATAGTGAAAAGAATAAGTTTGGGGGTGTGTAAATCTCACGAGTGATGAAAGAATATATTTGACCACTGAGGGCCAGGAATTGAAACAACTTATGAATTCATAATGCTATACGTAATCTTACACACACACACACACACATCGATTTTACATTGGAAAAATGAATTTTAATATTTGTATTGTGATTTTGAAACTGTGCATAAATTTGATACTATGATTTTAATCCCGAGATAAAAATCCATGTTAGTTAGCTAAATTTTATTGCTTTACTTGATTAACTGGCCACTAATTAAGTAATTATCATTGATTGCTTGTGTGTTTGTTAGGTTTTAATTTTGTTTGAGGACAAACAAAGATTCACATACTAGTGTTGTCTTTACTTTGAAGAATACCACACAAGACTTGAAAGTTCGAAGTGCCCAGTTCTTGAAATCAAAGGATATATGTTCGTGGTTCACATTCGATCATTATTATGATTATCGAATTGGATAAATTCTTAATTTTTATTTCTTGATTATAACATACACATAAACATCTAATAATGATTATGAATTCTTGAATTTCGAAAATTTTGATTTCCCTAATAATTTTTGTTCTGAATTCCAATACTCTTGACCATTAACTTCTAGCTAAAAGAGAGAACAAACTAAGATATGAAATACAACTCTTCCATTATTTTCAAGAAAGAAAATAACTTATCGGTTGTGTTACATGTAAATAATAGGTTTACATAATTGTTGTTGGAAAAAATGAGAAATTGGCTGACTTTGGCATGAGTTTTGAGTGGGACCCATTTGGCGATAAAGATTGATTTGTTTTCTCATTCGTTAGAACATCGAAATCATATATTTACTTGCCAAAATTGATGCTCAGGTGAATGAAAAATTAAAGTTCAAAGTGTGCCACTTAAAAAGAGTATGTTGGTGGGAAAACTAAAAAGGAGTGTCTCACATAAGAAGTGGATGAAAACAAAAATCACTTTATAAAGGATTACACTTTAAAATGGTGTAATCATGTGTAGTATAGAGGCTGTCTCCACGTGTGCGCGCAGGAGGTGCAAATCATGAACCAAAATAGGTTTCGGACCTTAAACTTGTGTGTGTGTGCAACCTGCGTACACGAATGTCGGATCGAAATGAGCAAAATTGACCCCTTAAGAGTGTCCACGTTTTGCTGTAATTTTATTTTATTTAACTGACTTTTCATTTTTTGAAACATTTGAAACTCTTGTGGTAATTGCCACGAAGTGAATGGACAAGTTACAAGAGCTAAGTCTTTATATGTCTCTTTTTTGCACTTTTTGTACATGAATTTCATCTGAAATTTCATCTACATACAATTTGAGTTTATCTTCGTTTTCAATTTTTATTTTAGTCTTTGTGGTGATATTGTCCGAGTACTAACTTGGTTCGCCGGAGTAAAATCTGTGGTGCTCAGATTCTACCGTTCTACCATTGTATCTTGGGAAGCAGACGCTCAAAATTATACCCCAAGCACATACGGTGAGAGAGGGAATCTATTTTAAAGAAACTGTGAGTAACACAGGCCTTGGGTTAAAAATTTATCACTGTTTCTTCATTTTTTTCTTGTTATTTCTTACTGTAATTAACAAATCATTGGATTTGTTTTATATATAATTTAATCTATTATAATACGAAAAAAGATATGTGTAAATACGATATTTAAACCTACTGCATATACGGTATTCAAGCTACAAATTCGGTATCCATTCTGTATATACGGTATCTAAGCTGTAAATCTAGTATCCAATGTGTAAAACCGGTATCTAAGTACTTGAAACACTTATCTAACAAATTTAAAACAATTTTTTTTTTCATAAGTTGTATCATTTGGTTTATTGAAAAACTAATATTAGTTTATTGAAAACAAATATTTGTTTCATTTTCAGAAATGGCAACCAACATGGAGGTAACCCAAGCTGTGGCTAATGAAAATCAGATCGTGGGATCTGCTATGGCTTAAGGGTCAAGTTCTGTTGTGGCTTAGACTTAGCTAAAGTACCAAGTCATATTGTGAGCCAACCTATGGCTACTGTTCTGATTAATTATGGTGAAAAATCAAAGAAATTCAATGGTTTGAATTTCAAGAGGTGGCAACAAAAAATGTTGTTTTATCTGACCACCTTAAATCTTATAAGATTGTTGACTAAAAGTGCTCCAAAACTCCAAGAAGGTGAGGGAGATGTTCAAGCTATTAGTGCGCTTGATGCGTAGAAACATTCGGATTTTTTGTGCCAAAACTACATCATGAACAATTTAACAGATTCACTATACAAATGTGTATAGTACTATGAAAACTGCTAAAGAGTTATGAGAGTCATTGGACAAAAAATATAAGACTGAGGATGTCGGGCCAAGAAGTTCATTGTTGGTCGGTTCTTGGATTATAAGATGGTGGACTCCAAAATAGTAATCAGTCAAGTGCAAGAACTCCAAGTAATTCTTTACAAAATTCATGCCGAATGTATGATTTTGAGTGAAACTTTCCAAGTAGCTACAATTATTGAAAAATGGCCTCCTATGTGGAAAGATTTCAAGAATTATCTGGATCACAAATGAAAGAAAATGAATGTCGTAGAACTGATTGTTAAACTTCGAATTGAAGAAGACAAAAAAAGTTCCCAGAAGAAGTGGTTCAATTTTGGTGTTGCTAAAGTTAATGTTGTGGAGCATGGTCAAAACAGTAAGACCTATAAAAATAACCCTGGGTCATCCGGTGGCAAAATGACTAAGCTAGGACCTAGAGATGGAATTTCTAAAAAGAAGTTTCAAGGGAAATGCTTCAATTGTGACAAAGTGGATCAAAAATCTTCGGAATGCAGATTACCAAAGAAGAAAAAAGAAGCAAATGTAGTTGACCACATTGCACATGATGTGTCAGAAATGAATCTTACAATCGTCATTTCTAAGGTGAATATGGTGGGTTCAAACCCAAAAAATGGTGGATTGACATCAAAGCGACGAGGCATGTGTGTTCTGATAAAGAACTATTTACGACTTTTGAAGCAATTGAAAATGGAAAGAAGTTATTTGTGGGAAATTCAGCAACTTTTGAAATCAAAGGTCAAGGAAATGATGACTTCGGAAAAATATTTGACTCTTAACAATGTGCTATATGTGTCGGAAATCCGTAAGAATTGGTATTATCTGAAAAATAGTTGACTCTTAACAAATGAGTGTTCCAATGTGTAGCATGGTAGACTATGACATGTTAACTATGATATTTTACGTAGACTAGTTAACTTGAATTGCATACTCGTGTTTCATATTGATTTCAAATATAAGTGCGAAACTTGTATTGATGCAAAATTGACATGGTCATTATTTAAATCAATTGAACGGAATATAGAACCACTAGATTTAATTTACAATGACATATGTGATTCAAAATTTGTACAAACAAGAGGTAACAACAA
Organism: Fraxinus excelsior; assembly: GCA_019097785.1. Classification (NCBI taxonomy): domain Eukaryota; kingdom Viridiplantae; phylum Streptophyta; class Magnoliopsida; order Lamiales; family Oleaceae; genus Fraxinus; species Fraxinus excelsior. The sequence goes on along the minus strand of CM032635.1, from coordinate 23,522,130 downwards.
GTATTTCATTACTTTTATCGACGATAGCACGAAATACTGTTATGTATATTTATTAAAAAGTAAGGATGAAACAATAGAGAAATTTATTCTCTATAAGAATAAAGTTGAAAATCAACTTAACAAGAAAATTAAGATGTTGAGAAGTGATAGAGGTGGTGAGTATGAAGCAACGTTTGCTGAATTTTGTGCACAACATGAAACCGACATACCTTATTCACCGCAACAAAATGGTGTTATTGGAAGAAAAAATCGCACTTTAAAAGAAATAATGAATGCAATGCTAATAAGCTCTGGATTATCTCACAACATGTGGAGGGAAGCTGTGTTGTCAGTAAATTACATTTTAAATAAGGTGTCCTAAAAGAAATTGGAAAAGACCCCTTATGAGTTATGGAAAGGAAGAAGTACTCCTATAAATACTTACGAGTGTGGGGGTGTCTTGCTAAAGTGGCTGTCTCAACACCAAAGAAGGTGAAGATATGTCCGAAAATTGTAGATTGCATCTTCAATGAATATGCACATAACAATAGTGCTTATCGATTTCTTGTGTATGAATCTAAAATCTTAGATATATACAAAAACACTATAATGGAATCGAGAAATATTTCATTCTTTGAACATGTATTTCCATACAAGTCCAAAGAAGAGATAAGCTCTTCTAAATAGATGCATGAGACTATGAATGAAAATAGTCAGGACCAAGAACAAGAATAGGAGGTTCATGTTCAACCAAGACGTAGCAAAAGGGAAATGATAGAAAAATCTTATGGTCCGAATTTTCTGACCTATATGTTAGAAAGTGAACCTTAAAGCTATCAAGAAGTCGTGAACTCCTCAAAAGGACCTCGATGGAAAAATGCCATTAAAAGTGAAATAGATTCTATTTTGCAAAATCATACATGGGAGCTATTGGATCTTCCTCCAGCAAGTAAACCACTAAGCTATAGATGGATTTTCAAACGGAAAATGAAAACAGATGGAACTATCGAAAAATACAAGACCAAATTAGTAATAAAAGGTTATAGACAACAAGAAGGCTTTGATTACTTTGATACATATTTTCTAGTAACGAGAATACCCTCTATTAGGACGATACTTGTAAATGCTGCTCTACGAAATCTTGAAGTATATCAAATGGATGTTAATACTGTATTTTTAAATGGATATTTAGAGGAAGAAATCTATATAGAACAACCCGAGGGGTTTATATGACCTGAAATAAGCACCAAAACAATGGCATGAAAAATTTGATAATGTCATGATGGAATATGGATTTAAAATCAACGAGTGTAAAAAATGTGTCTACGTCAAAGACACTGAAAATAGTTATGTCATTTTGGGTGTGTTTGAATCACATTATTTTGGAAGAATGTATTCTAGAGTAATAGATTGATGGAGAATATGTGGTTGAAAAAGAAGGAAAATTTATTGATGTGATGTAAAATATTATTTTATGGAAGAATGTGTGGTTGAAAATGAGCAAAAGAATGAAAGTGAAAATTTTAATTTGTACCAAACATGGGCTTTATGTCTTTACGTTGACGACATGCTTATTGTTAATAGTAATGATAAGATGATCAAATCTACTAAAAATATGTTAAATTCAAAGTTTGATATGAAAGATATAGGTTTAGCCGATGTCAACTTGGAATTAAAATTAATAGAACAACAGATTGACTTGTTTTAAGTCAGTCAAACTATGTAGATAAAATTTTAGAAAAGTCCAGTAAGTATGATACTGACATAGCTACAACACTAATAGATATAAGTCAACGTCTATTCAAGAATAAAGGTGAAAGTGTTTCTCAAGTTAGGGCTGTAAGCAAAAACCGCCAAACCGAAAAATCGAACCGAAACCGCATTTTAGAAATCGTCGGTTTGATGCCACGTGGACCCGTCAACGAAATGGTTTTGAACCAAACCAAATTGGTCAAAAATGGTTTGGTTTAGGTTTGAGAATTTTAGTTGCGGTTTAAAATCAAATCAGACCTAGGAAAAATAAAAAAAATTTTTTTTTTTAAATTCATCCAAATATGTAAAATTCAATAGTTTTGTCATTTGTGTGTATTTTTGTCAATTTATAATTTTCTATTACATATATATTATTATTACCAAATAATTTTAATTTATATCTAATAATCTCAAAACTAACCTAATCTATCAAAAACACTTTTCCTCTTCAGAATTCAAATTTTTACAGTTGCTTTTGAGTCTGCTTTCTCCATTGGAGGTCAGATACTTGATTCCTCTAGGAGTTTATTAGGTACAAGAATGATTGAGGCTTGTATATGCGAAAAGAATTGGTTACAAATTAAGAATGAACTTATAGTGATGCACCAATATTTAGATGAAGTTGAAGCATTTGATAATTCAATGAAAGTTGTGGCAGGTGATTTATATTTTTTATTACCATATTTTTAAAGATTGTCTTATCTATCTAGTATCCAAAACTATGATGATGTAACGAATGCATTTGTTTGACAATGGAGACTATGAATCATGTGTGACAACAATTGATGTTTGAGTATATGTGAGAAATCGAATTCATAACAATATACAACGGTAAACTTGTGTAATTGTTATGTTTAGATATTATAAACAATTGATTTATTATTATGCTTAGTTATTGTCTCTGTCTAATCAGTAGTTTTGTTTTTCAGATATAATGATCACGAAATCTTGTATAACATCATTATGTTTTTTTGGGCTTTATATATAATTTAGTAGACTTATATTGTAACGTTATCATAAAGTCGTAGCCTAAAATAGCAAACAAAAAACTATATTTTAATTTATTGTGATTTCACTTTGATTTAGTTGGTATTTAAACTTGTAGTAGATATATTTATTTTGTTTTAGATTTATTGGTAGTAAGATATAAATATATATTGAATTCAATGAATTAATATCATAAAAGTAGATAGACAAAAAAATATACGGCGAAACCGGCGGTTTAAAACCGGACCAAACCGTTAGGTTTACGTTTGAGTTTTTTTCAAACCGTTCAAAATGATTTGGTTTAGGTTTGAGTTTTTCTCAAACCGGTCTAAACGGTTTGGTTTGACAAATTGTCAAAAATCGGTAAAACTGGACCGCTTACACCCCTATCTCAAGTAGAGTACTCAAGAATTATTGGAAGTCTGATATATTTGATGAGTTGTACAAGACCAGACATAGCCTACACAGTCAGTAAACTGAGTAGATATACGAGTAATCCAGGAGATGATCATTGGAAAGGAATAGTAAGAGTACTAAGGTACTTGAGATATACTCGTAATTTTGGACTACACTATACCAAATATCCAGCAGTCATTGAAGGATATAGTGATGCTAATTGAATATTTGATATAAAAGACTCAAAGTCCACTAATGAATTTGTGTTCACATTGGGAGGTACAGCCATATCCTGGAAATCCTCTAAGCAAACTGTTATAGCCAGATGTACAATGAAATATGAGTTTATAGCTCTAGATAAATGTGGTGAAGAGAATGAGTGGTTACACAACTTCTTAGAGGATATTCCAAGATGGTCAAAACATGTGCCAGCAATTTGCCTATATTGTGACAGTCAATTAGCAATTGGAAGGGCACAAAGTAACATGTATAATGGTAAGTCTAGATATATATGTCGTAGACACAATATCATAAGACAACTAATCTCAACTAGAGTTATCACTATTGACTATGTAAAGTCAAAAGATAACATTGCAGATCCGCTAACCAAATGGTTAAATATAGCGTTAGTTCAAAAATCATTGAAAGGAATGAGACTTAAGCCCGTGAATGTATAAGTTAATACAAAGGAAACTCAACCTAATTGACTGGAGATCCCAATATCTAGGTTCAAAGAGACAACCTAATTGTAAAGACTTAATATAATCACTATGGGGGATGTTAACTCATGTCTATTCCTATGATGCAACATTGATGCCCATTCTTATGCATCGAAATTCGAGCCAATTAATGCAGGTTACTTGCAATAAGAAATCACCAATGTGAAAAAGAAGTTGGGCCACTTATAAGGGAATTGTGTGGGGGTAAAATCCTTGTGAACTCTCACAGAACTAGGTGTATGTTCATGGCCAAAGAGAACATAATAATGAGATAAGGGAATGTTCAAATGGAGAGTTTGTTAGGTTTTAGTTGATTTCGTAATTGGCAAATTCTTTGAACAAAATGGCTTAATTTGATAGAGTGTAACAATCCAAAGATTAATGTGCAATTTGCTTAAAAGATTAGTTAAATAGGTCTAAGGTTTCGAGTTTGGAACTACGAGAAAAATGGTGCGAAACGGATGGCTCTAGCTAATACGAAAAAAATTTATTTCGTGTTTTGAAAGCTTTTTTCTCGACCCATTGTTTTTTTGACCTATATATATATATATATATATATATATATATATACACACACACACACACACCAGAACTCGTACAAAACGATTTTCTTAAGGTTGTTAATTGCGAGAACTTCTTCATTGAGAGATCTATTCATTCCATCATTCAACATTCATCTTGTGTGAGTGTTTTGGTCGGAAAAACATCAAATTCAATGTCCAAATACCAAAAACCAAACTTTCTACATATCTGTCAGAGGCGACTGGAGTTCTAGTTTGTGAAAAAAAGGGTTGTTCTTCTGATCCACAGGAGATAAAAGATTCTACCAAGTTAGGGGTTGTTGTAGGATAGTGGAGTTCCACGAGAACATTGGTTATTGCAGCTAGAATTGGTGCAGGAGAGCACATAATTCAAGAGAGCTGTCAGAATTGCAGTCAGAAGATCAGATAGTTCGTGTTGTCGTCTAGTGTGGTAGACTGTAAGTACATAATTGTTTATAGAGGATTGGCTGGCAAAGTACTCAGAGTTTTTCCTAGTTGGGTTTCTTCGTGAACAATTCTTGTGTTCTTTACTGCTTTATTATTTATTGCTTATGATATGCAAACTGCGGTAACTCAACATATGATAATTTAACTTACATAATTAACCATCTAGATAAGAATTAAAAGTGACATGTTATTTAATTCGTAATTATTTTTAATTCTGCATAAAATACCCATTCACCCCCATTTAGGTATTGTTAGGGTCGAACTTGCGTTTTTCAGGTAATACCTACCTATCATATGCAGGATTCAACCGTTGAGCTTTATCACCAGGTTTTTTTGTGTCACATTCAAGTGTTACTACCAATTTTCATTCATGTGAGGGGATTGTTGGAAAAAATGAGAAATTGATTGACTTTTGCATGAGTTTTGAGTGAGACTCGTTTGGCTATTTTGAAAGATAAAAATTGATTTGTGTTATCCTCCGTGAGTGTATCGAAATCATATATTACTTGCCAAAATTGATGATCGATGAATGAGAAATTGAAGATCAACGTATGCTTCTTAAAATGAGTTTATGTTAGTGGGAAAACTAAAAAAGAGTTTGTCCCATATAGGAAGTGGATAAAAATAAAAATCAATTTATAAAGGATTACACTTTAGAATGGTGTAATCACATGTAGCATAGAGACTCTCTTAACGTGCGCACATGGTGTGCAAATCATGGACCAAAATAGGCTTCGGACCTTGAACTTGTGTGCGGGAATGACCTGCGTACACAAATGTCGGACCGAAATGAGCAAAATTGGTCCCTTAGGAGTGTCCACGTTTTACTAAAATTTTATTTTATTCAACTGACTTTTCATTTTCTGAAACAGTTGAAACTCCTGAAACTCATGTGGTAATTGTCATGAAGTGAATGGGCAAGTTACAAGAGTTAAGTTTTTATATGTCTCGTTTTTTCAATTTTCTATACACGAATTTCATCTAAAAATTCATATGCATACAATTCGAGTTTGTCTTCGTTTTCAATTATTATTTCAGTCTTTGTGGTGATATTGTTCGGACACAAACTCGGTTCGCTGGAGTAAAATCTGTGGTGCTCAGATTTTACTGTTCTACCATTGTATCCCGAAAAGTAGATTCTCAAAATTATACGTCAAGCACGTATGGTTAGGGAGCAAATCCGTTTTAAGAAAACTGTATATAACATAAGCCTCGAGTTAAAAGTTTATTATTGTTTCTTCATTATAATTTAATCTGTTATAATACGAAAAAAGTATGTGTAAATACGATGTTTAAACCTAGTGCACATATGATATTCAAACTGCAAATCTGGTATCAAGTAGTAAATTTGGTATCCATTCTGCATATACGGTATCTAAGCTGTAAATCTGGTATTTAGTGGAAAATCGGTATCTAAGTATTTGAAACACTTATCTAACAATTGTATATATACAAATGATGTGGTGAGATATAATTGAATCGAAGTTTCTTCAACCAAATAAATAAGAATAATACTAATTGTACATAAAAAGTTATATAATGATTTACATACAGATGATGTATCAAAAAAAGACTGGAGAATTTTTTTATTTGATAAAGAAATTCTGACACAACATATCTCACCACATCATGTATATGTAAACTATTATGTAACTGCTTATGTACAAGTAATGTTATTTGTTATCCCCAAAATTAGAGGCTCCAAATCAGTACTCCACATGGGCTGCCATGTAAGCATATCCACGTGGGCAACCACACATACTCAGTAGCCAAGACGGAAGGCCAATTGGAAGGCCTTCAAAGGAGGTTATGAGGTCAAGGTCAACAAAAGCTATGGCTATCCGAGGCTTCTTCAAAAGCCGAAACACTGTTTGATTGACGTCCTTTCAACCCAAAAAACGGAGGCCTACTTGAAGCCCTTCCATGTAAATGTAGAGGCTCCTTATATCCGCAGCATTGAAGCTCCCAAAACCCCGCGCAGAGGCTCAACAAAGATATTTGAAGCCCTCTACCATCAAGGGCTCTTCAACAAAGGCTGACCCTGATCCAACAGAATCCGATGCTACCCGTCATTATGGATCTGGAGATCTTTTAGAAATGATTGATGAGATTTGTAATAAAGATTGTCAGTATGTCATCCTACAACTAGGACGGCAAACCCTCTACCAATCATTAATGGTATGGAGTAAACGTTGATGTGAGGCTTCGAACGTGGATTTGATCCAACGACTTTCATGTTGGCTAGACTAGTATAAATAGCTTCTTTTTGTACAGAAAAGGGTGGGCATCTGTATTGGCTAGGCGAACATTAAATATATTCATCTTGTGAAACTTTTTATAAGATTTTACATGCTTGGTTCTTTACATATTTTCAACAAACACAATAGCAAATATATCAAGATTCCAATTCAAATATGTTATCATTCTATATCATATATATCCTTCCACATATTCTATTACAAAAGAGAGATCTAATATGGGAAATCGATCGGGTGTTCATTGATAGTGCAAATACTGTTGTAATCATACCACTGAGGTCCGAACATCTTTGTCTCTTGGCGGAAAGCGCCTCCCGCGTCCATTCTAGTCAAACTATCATTCCATTTCGGTAGAAAAGCGCCGAATCCGTACTTAATATGGCAAGAGTGGGCCCGGTATCTGTTAAGTTCATTTTTTGGGGTCAACATATTGGCATCGTCTGTGGGAAATTTCTACATTTAACTACGAATACACGTATGAAAGAAGCCAGACTAAGTTTATAAAGTTTGATGAAAGAAGGTTCTTGTCCTTGAGGACCAACTTGCTTAATAAGTAGTCGATAAATGAGTTCCACTAACGAAAAAGCCCCTAGAAGAACGAGGAAAAACCCTAAAGAAGGGGAACCTTCACACGCCGCCCCAGCACCCCACCCAAGACCTCTCATGCAAAGAAGATGAGGTTCCAAAGGTGGCGGCAGGGTCGTAGCCAGGCTTACTAGAGAGACGGCAACTATGGCTATCAATACGAGAGATATCACCTAGCAGAACCTAGCCATGCAGCAAATGCTGATGAACATACAAGGGCAAGGGGGCTACCAAGGCCCTCAACACATAACCCCTAAAGATGTCTTTCCTGAAACTCAAGCATATTATCAAGAAGAAGATGAAGTCCAGAGTCAAATGGTTGGACACCATTATAATGGAATGGAGGAACTTCGAGAAGAGAAGGTCGAGATAGATCCATCGGCTAACTATGCCTCGAAAAGGCCACGAGAAGCCCCATTCAACTTTTCTTCGAATTACCAACAAGAAGATAGGCCCCAGAGGTCCGCAATTATTTTCGACAGAATAGACCCAAGGGTGCCTAGAAATAGACGAACTCATTCACCTCAAGCGCCTAGAAATAGGCCAGTTTATCCTCATCCAATGCTTAGAAATAGGCAATATGAGCTTCGTCCAGATGAGGACCAACCTATGTACCAAGAAAAGCCTCTGGCCCGACCCCCTAGAAATAGGCGCGAAAGGCGAGAACAGGCTAGAAATGAAGCATGAACCTCCCAAATACTTCCCCAACTTCACCAAGGGGATAATGAGGATTCAAATTGGCCTCAGAGGTTTGGCGACCTAGATGATGATGATGAACACTTTCCTTTCTTCGAGGCTATAAGAAATGTTCTTATGCTAAATCACTTCATACTTCCTAAAATTTCAAAATACAACGGGAGAGGAGACTTCACAAAACATATGAACAATTACAAAACACATACGGATTTTAAAGGGACCATCCCAGCAATGAAGTGCAGAGACTTCCATTGACCTTAAGTGGAGGAGCAGAAATTTGGCACGCTAGACTGCCAGAGAAAAACATCTGAAGTTGGCCCGAATTCAAGAAAACTTTCTTAAAGTGCTTTGCAATCAGCAAAGAAAGAGAAAGACTCATCCAAAGGTTGCAAGATATGACACATCAGCAAGGTGAATCTCTGAAAAATTTCATTTCTCGATTTACTGATGAAATAACATACTGCGTACAAGTTACAGATAGAGAAGCATTGACTGCCTTGAGAGGATGACTAGACATGAACTCCCTTTTTTGGAGAGATGTACAAAACAAAGACCCTGCCACCTATAACGTCTTGCTGGAAATGATAAGGCGTGAGATCCTTAATGAAGGATTAAAGGATTACAAGAACAGGGCTAGCCAAGGTCTGCCACCTCCACAAATGCAAAGAGGAAGAGGCCCTACTTCTCATTTGATGGACAGTCAAGCTCCAATGTACCATGGACAAGAACTTGTTGCGGCAACACTCAATGCAGTGTCGACTCTAGCCTATGAGGAGGTCAATCCTGGCGCTGTAACGTAACAACGTCCAGCCAACCAGAGGTGACTGCCAAGGGGACGAGGTATTGAACCTAGAAATAGGGATGAATCATCACAATATTGCACCTATCACCAGTCCTATGGACACCTAACAAAATATTATCATGACGTCGCAAGACGCCCCCCAAGAAACATGCCAAGTAGGCTGAATCAACAACCTCTGAACAATGAACAATGTCAACCTAGCTGGGACGACCCTCCATGAGGAAGGGAAAATGACACTGAAAGACCCAAAGAAGTTCAAAGACAACGGTGAGATCCCCTACCGAATAACTAACAGAGATTGATACAATTATCGACGAACCTCATGTAGGAGGAGATTCCATAAATTGATACAATGTTCGAGAGATTGATACAATGCTAGGGAAGCAGGTGACCCAGTCATAACCAGCTACATAGTGAATCAATCTCCGAATGGAAAAGTAGTCCCTCCAATCACCTTTACACATGAGGATATGGTGGGTGTCCATTATCCATACTACAACGCCTTAGTAATAAAGGCCGTCGTGGCCCACAATAGTCTGAAAAGGATGTTAGTGGATAATGGAAGTTCAGTCAACATCATATTTGGCACAACCTTCGACAAAATGAAGGTAGACCACAAGCTAACCCCAATGAGATTTCCCTTGTATGGCTTCACAGGAGATAACATCATCCCAAAAGGCAAAATCACTCTAGCTATAGAGATAGGGACGGAACCTTTGATTGCTCGCCATTTCATGGAGTTCCTTGTAGTTGATAACCGCTCTGCCTATCACGGGGTACTTGGAAGACATGCCTTAAAGGAGCTATGGACGGTCACCTCAATTTATCACTTATGCATGAAATTTCCAACTGAAAAAGGTATTGTTACTGTTCGAGGCAATCAAAGAGGAGCTCGAGAATGCTACTCCAATTCTTTAAGGAAAGCTGAACCAAGAACACACGTCATATTTACTGACATCAAAACGGACGACCTCCTTGAACAAGAGGTTACCTCTAAACATGGGGAAGATGTCTTCATGGCCGAAGTCCCTGAAGAAGGAAGCATCTTCGGCACAATACAAGCCCCTGAGCAAAGGATAAGTGCTGAAGGAGTAGTTAGCTTGGAGGAACTGGACCCTTGCATTATTGACCGTGAACCTCTAACAGCCCAATGGAGGAGCTGGAGACTTTCCCAGCTGACCATATGGATCCGACAAAGTGCCTACAAGTAGAAAGTCATATACCCCCAGAAATGAAGAAAAAGCTGAAAGGCTTCTTACGTAACAACATGGACGTGTTCACTTGGAAACACGATGACATGGTAGGCATCGATCCCAAGCTCAACTGTCATCACTTAAACATTGATGAAAAAGCTATGGCTCATAGGCAGAAAAGAAGGGCCCTTAACCCAGAAAGGTATGAGACTCTTAAAGATGAGGTAAAGAAGATGATTGATAATGGTTTCATTAGGGAATTTGTGTATCCAAAATGGGTATCCAACCTAGTGCTGGTTAAGAAGCACAACGGAAAAATGGAGGGTGTACATTGATTTTTCGAACATGAACCAAGCCTGTCCCAAAGACAGCTTCCCACTTCCAAGAATAGACCAGTTGGTGGACTCAACTGCTAGACATGAACTCCTCGACTTCATGGATGCCCACTCCGAGTTCAATCAAATCCCCATGTTTTCGCCTGATGAAGAACACACCTCCTTCATTACAGATAAAGGACTATATTGCTACAAAGCGATACCCTTCGGATTGAAAAATACCGGAGCAACATACCAGAGGCTGGTTAACAAAATGTTTGCCGACCTCTTCGGTAAGACAATGGAGGTCTACGTGGACGACATGGTGGTAAGAGTTTGGAAGCAGTGGACCACATTGCTCACCTTAGCGAAACATTCCACATCCTGCGAAAATATCGAATGAAACTAAATCCCTTAAAATATGCTTTCAGGGTATCATCCGACAAGTTCCTCGAGTACATTGTCAACTAAAAAGACATCGAAACGAATCTTGAAAAGGTCAGAGCTTTAATTGAAATGAGGTTGCCCCAGAAGCCAAAGGAGGTTCAGAGCCTCACCGAGCAAGTTGCAGCCCTGAACCGCTTCATTTCCAAAGCAACAGACAAGTGTCTACCCTTCTTCAAAATCCTCAAAGGAGGAAACAAGTTCCAATGGATGGAGGAATGTGAGTTGGCTCTGCAGGGACTGAAAAAACACCTGGGGTCAAGCGTCTCTCTTTTCCAAACCAAAGAACCATGATGTATTGTATTTGTACTTAGCAGTAACCTTAGGGGCTCTGAGTTCAATTTTAGTAAGGGAGGAAGACAATCATCAGCTGCCAGTGTACTACATCAGTCTGGCATTAGTTGCAGTAGAAACACGATATCCTGACATAGAGAAGCTTGCTCTCACTCTAGTATTAGCTTCAAGGAAGCTAAGGCCATACTTTCAAGCTCATAGTATCCATGTCCTGACGAATTATCCTATCAAGCAAGTGCTTCAAAAACTTGATGCTTCTAGAAGATTGCTCAAATGGGCTGTTGAACTCGGTGAATTCAACATCACCTATAAATCAAGGACAGTCGTCAAAGGGCAAGCCCTAGTTAACTTTGTCACAGAATTCACCCCTATTCCAAATGTCGAAGCAGAAATAGAACCTTCTGAACCTCAAATATGGAGGCTCTCAGTCGATGGGTCTTCTAGAGACATATGGTCAGGGGCAAGAGTGGTATTGGTTAGTCCAAAAGGGCACAAACTAACATGCGCTGTGATGTTCGGCTTCAAAGCAACTAACAATATGGCCTAGTATGAAGCTCTTTTAGTCGGCCTTCGATTAGCCAAAGAGTTGCAAATCAAGAGGTTCATAATTAGTAGTGATTTCCAACTAATAGTTAGCCATGTTCATGGAAACTTTTCAGACAGGGACAAAACTATGGCAGCCTATTTAAAATTAGTGATGAGCTTTGTCCCTTTATTCGAGAGGTTCCAGTTAATGCAAATACCGAGGTCCTACAACACTCACGCTGATTCACTGGCTAAGTTGGCAAGTAGCAAAGATTCTAAGCTGCTCACTGTTGTCCCAATAGAACACTTATCCAGGCCCTCAACTGAGATCGGAGAGATGGTGATGTAGGTAGAAGACACTTTTCACTGGATGAAACCCATCATATCTTATTTGAAGGACTATACCCTATATTCTCAGAGAGAAGAAGACAAAAAAACTCAGGAAAAAAGCTACCCATTTTATCGTCCAAGTTGACATATTATATAAATGTGGATTTTCATTACCTCTGTTGAGGTGTCTCGGAGGGAAGCAGGAAGACTATGTACTCTGGGAAATTCATAAAGGTATTTATGGCAATCATACTGGAGGTTGGTCGTTGGCACAAAAAGTACTTAGGCAAGGGTACTACTTGCCCACCTTGAAAAAGGATGCGCAACAGTTTGTCCGAAAATGTGACAAATGACAACGCTTCGCCACCATCCAAAGACAACATTCTCAAGATCTGAATGTGGTGTCTAGTCCCTGGCCATTTGTAAAATGGGGGATTGATTTAATCAGACCTCAGCCTAAGGGAATGGGAAGCGCTAACTTCGCCATCGTTACTATTAATTATATCACAAAATGGGTGGAAGCCGAGCCACTGCAAAGATAATTGAAGCAAATACCTCCAAGTTTCTTTGGAAGAACCTCATCTGCAGGTTTGGTATCCCTCATTCAATTATATCAAATAATGGCAAACAATTTGATAACAAAAAAGTCAGAGAGATGTATGAAGAGTTGGGCATCAAGAAGTATCTCTTTCCCACATCACCCCCAAGTAAATGGGCAAGTTGAAGTTGTAAACAAAACAATCAATTATACCATGAAAAGGAAACTTGACGCCTCAAAAGGGACCTGGGTGGATGAGTTATCCCAGGTTCTATGGGCTATCAGAACCACCAATCGAATCGCAACAGGGAAAACCCTATTTTCCATGGCGTATGGGGCAAAGGCTATGAGCTTTGTCGAAGTAGGTCTCCCATCCCGCAAAAGAATACACTTCAATGAGATACGTAATGATGAAATGAGAAGGTGTGGGATAGACCTTCTTGAAGAAAGGCGGGATGATTCCCAAATCAAAATGACTATGTATCAAAGGAAAATGACTAGGTACTTCAATGCCAGAGTGAAGAAGATATCCTTCCGGGTTGAGGATTCGGTGATCCGGAGAGTTTTCTTATCTTCCAAAGAACCAGGGATAGGTACGTTGGGACCTAATTGGGAAGGACCCTATCACATTGAGAAATAGGTTCGGCATGGGACTTACTGGATTAAAAACATGGATGGAAGGTCCAGCTCCATTCGTGGAATGTTGAACACATGCGAACGTATTACCAATGAATGTAAGTTACAGCTGGAGGTTTTTCCCAGCCCTAGAAAATAAATGAAACCTTTGGTCCCAACATAAGTTTTTAGGAACTCCACTAAGCCTAGGCACCTCTGAAGAGATGACGACATTCCCAGAAGGGATCACCTCGCTTGAATTCCGAGGCTAACCTCACATGTCTTCCTTCGACGAGGTTGAACGTCATGGAAGAAGCCTTTGCATGGATGAACCATCCACCATACAAAGAAGTGTAGGCACTTTGAAAGAGAGGGCGACATCTCTAGAATGGATCACCTCGCTTGAATTTCGAGGCTGACCTCACATGCCTTCCTTCGACGAGGTTGAACGTAATGGAAGAAGTCTTTGCATGGATGAACCATTCACCATGGAAGAAAGCGTAGGCTCCTCAGAAGAGAGGGCGACATCTCCAGAAGGAATCACTTAGCTTGAATTCCGAGGTTGACCTCACATGCCTTCACTCGACGAGTTTGAACGTCGTAGAAGAAACCTTTGCATGTATGAACTATCCACCATGCAAGGAAGTATATGCACCTTGGAAGAGAGGACGACATCCCTAGAAGGGATCATCTCGCCTGTACTCCGAAGTTGACCTCACATGCCTTTTTTCAACGAGGTTGAATGTCAAGGAAGAAGTCAAAAACTCAATGAAGTTCAGCCAATTGCCTCTTGATTCAACCAAAATGATTCAGCCTAAGTATGAAATTACTCATGTCAATTCAACCTAGGTTCAAATTATTCAATTGCGTTCAGCAAGTCAACCAGCTCAGATTATTCGTTTAAGGTCTGTCCTTATTTAAAAATCAGACAACTTCATTCAGTTAAGTTCAATTAGCTCCACTTTGGTTAAGTTCAATTCAAATCTATTTGTGCTTGACGCTTCACTGGGGTCCAACTACTTTAAAGCAAGAAAGTAGAAGTATGAAATTTTTATTCATTAAAGCAAATAATACAATGGAAGGCCCAAAAGCTTTATAAATGATAAAATCAAGGTAAAATCTAGCCTACTCTTTGGGAGGAGAAGGTTCTTGATCCTCAGTAGCAGGGGTAGAATCCACCTCCTCCGATGAAGCCTCCGTCGGCACCACTTTCACACAATCATCTTCTGAGGGAGTCTGATGCATCTTTTCTTCGATAAACTCTGCCTTTAGCTACGAGGCATCAAGGTTAGGAAACAACTCCTTCACCTTACTAACCACCTCGTTGTAAGCATACTTCCTCCAGTATGAACCGAGGTGCTGATATTCTTTAGTATGATGGAAGTTGGCGATATAAGTCCTCACTGCAATTTCACCCGCCTCTGCAACGTCTATCTTATACATCCTACACTTATTGGCATACCATTCTACGTGTTTCTCTATGAAGTCTTGAGTGTTCCTACTAGCAGTCAACTGAACATTAGCCTTCTCCAGAGCCTTGATAGTGAGCCTCAGATGGTTGTTGGAAGCCTCCATTTTCTTGGTCAGTGAGGCAACTTCACATTGTGATTCATGAACATCTAGCTTCATGGCTTCGATTGTAGAAAGGGCGGAGGCTAACTTTCCCTCATCTTCAGCTTTCAACTCATCAGCTTCGACTTTAACCCTCCTCAGTTCAGCATCAGTAACGTTTAGCTGAGTGTTCACCTTCTCCAGAGCCTCGACAATGAGCCTTTGATGGTTATTGGAAGTCTCCACTTTCTTGGTCGGTGGGCCACATCACATTGTGACTCATGGACCTCCTACTTCATGCCTTCAATTTCAGTTAGGGCAGAGGCTAACTTTGCCTCATCTTCAGCTTTCAACTCACCAGCTTCTGCTCTGACCCTCTTTAGTTCAGCCTCGGTGACATTTAGTTTTTCATATGAGGTTATGTTCCTTTGTTGAATATCGGCCTAAACTTCTTGACATTCCAAGGATACCTCGAAAGCCCTGGCAGTTTGGCTCACCAGGGTGGCAGTAAGGTCCACTACATCGTAGGTGGCCACGTAGTATTGCCACCTTTCAATCCAAAACTTATTGAAAGCCTCGGTGGTACCTCGGACCTCAGCAGGCAGCATCTCTATCACAGCTGAAGCAATTTTGCCGTAACGTCCCCTAGGAAGTTTTCAGACTTTCCTGGGTCTTCTTTAGCCGTTGATGTAATATCTTCGGCATCATCACTGACCTCCCGAGGCTACTTTTCAATTGCAGCATTAATAAAAGCCCGTAGCAATTTAGGCTGCTTGGGAGTTACCTTCTCCCCATAGGATACAATTGTTCTGAAGCTACCGGAACACCTGCCAACATAGGCCAATTTTATTTTCTTTGAGGAATCTTCAGCTATCCCCTTGCCCTTATCAGTTGTGAACTGATTTTCTTGGGAGACCTCCATCTCTGCATCCTTCACGGTTGAATCCCTGACAAGGCATTCTAGCCTTTGCCTGGCCCCTGAAGAAGATCTTCGAGATGTAGCATTAAGAATTATGGTCATGTTAGGTTTAGAATACTCCCTCTTGGGTGCTATTTATTCAAGTTCTGTGAAATATTCCTTGAATGCAATCACAAATGAAAAGGGAATGTTCGAAAATTCGTTACCAGGAAACTATCAGAGAATGGCAAAAAATTGTAGCAAATAAAGTGTCAAAATGACATGATTCTGGATTTTATATAAGGGACAAGATGAGTCCCAGCCATCGGATTGAAGTCATGATGATCAGAGGCGTCCAAATTTTTGTACAATCTGAGCCATAGAATCCAAACGGTTTCCCTTGTCAATGCCCCAAATCGGAGCGTGTACCTCACGAAAGGGCATCACCGTGTGGATGAATCCTAGAAGTCACGTAAGCAAATAATTAGCCACCATTGTGCATTCAATTCAATACATTTGTGCGTGTATTGGGAATTGGTTCAATGCAGCTACTACCTTGGAAACACGTGAAACCATCGAATCACGTGCATGAACTAGCCTATACTTTACAATGGCTTACAGCCTCAGCAGCTTCAAAAATGAACTAGTACCTACTTCACAATGGCTTACAACATTGGCCAACATTGTGTAATTAAATCTCTCCCCAGCAAAGTCTAGTTCATTACTCAAATTCCATACATAGCATAAATATCTATGCCTGGACTTAGGAGATTGGGATGTTACATATCACCTCTTCCAATCTTAATGAAATGGTGCTTCGATTTTGACGCAGGCAAGTAGCCTCGGAAACCCCAAGGCCAAAATCAACTTTTGCACAGGCAAACCTTCCTATCGAAAGAAATTTTTAAATCTACAAGGACCTCAGCCTCAAGAGAAGTGCTGCTCCTTATTACCACTTCGGAAAAGTGTGCTGAATAAAAAGTGCATGACCTTCAAACACTTGCTACAAATGCCAGTTATTATGAAATAGACCTTGGAAGGTATGATGAGATGAAGATAACATCTGGGCAATCAAAGTTAGCAATATTGAAGCTTGTCGACACTAATCATCTCTAAGTTGGACCCCCAATGTTCAAAAGAAAGCTTCACTACATGACTATATGACCCGTTTGTTCGAAAGACAACAAATTGTGAAGGGTTAGAAGTTGTTAACAAGGCAAGTTGTTAAAAATCAGAAGTTATATATAAGCAGTAATAAAAGAATCACAAAAGCCAAACATCCACATCAGAATCATATGATGTCGATAAAAAGAAAAAGTACTAAATTCTATTAAACGAGAGTTGATTTACATAAATGGGACCGAAGTCCTTACACGTCAATGTTACTGAGGGGGTGGGGATTGAAGAGGCTCAAAAGGCATTATGGCCCCAGTTTTGGCAAGGTTAGCCTTTACAACGTTAACTTCATCAGCCCTTGCCACACCTTCCGCCTTTGCAGGGGTCTGAGGTTTATCCCTTCCTCTTCAGCCTCCAAGAATTCATCCCTCAAGTCAGAAGTTTGAACTTCCTGGTTATGCACCTCCAGCCATTCAATCATCTCATTGTAGGCATACCTTTTCTAGTAGGTGCCAAACCGCTAGTAGTGTTCAATAAGGTGAAAGTTGTCTAAGACATTCTGTTCATCATTTTTACTGGCAAGCTCAGCATCGCTATGAACAGTTTCTACCTCTTCAGTAAGGCCAGTTACCCGAGAGGTCAGCTCCTCCATTTTTCGCTTCAGCTTCGCATTCTCTTGGTTGGCCTTTTGAAGGGCTTCGGCAGCAAGTTTTTGGTGGGCATAAGAAGTTTCCACCATCTTCATCAAGGTAACCACCTCACTCTGTAACTCATAAACTTCCTTCTTCAAAGATTCATTTTCTGCCAAAACAAAAGCGAGTTTGGCAGACCCTTCTACCTCCTTCTCCTTGGCCACCTTAGCCTCGGCCTGGGCCTTCTTAGCTACCTTCCACATATTCGTCCTTCCACATATTCCATTACAAAAGAGAGATCTAATATGGGAAATCGATCGAGTGTTCGTTGATAGCATGAATACCATTGTAATCATACCACCGATATCCGAACATCTTTGTCTCTTGCCAGAAAGTGTCTCCCGCGTCCATTCCAGTCAAACTACCGATTCCATTCCATTAGAAATGCGTCGGATCCGTACTTGACGTGGCAAGAGTGGGGCCCAATATCTGTTGAGTTCATTTTTTTGGGTCAACATTATTCATAATTTAAAGGGCCCAGAATTGTATAACACCAATATGTTAATGATAGGAGAATTGCTTTGGTTGTCAAACACCAACTTTGAATTAAAGCATGATTCTCCTTTAAGAGATAGCAGACTCAAATATTAGATATAATTTCTTTCTTATTTTCCAAGAAAGAGTATGGGGCAAAGTTAGAATTTTTGTGATCCCAAATATATTGTTAACAATCTGGCTATCAACTTGGAACTGATTCAAATGAAACTCTTATAAGTTGAAAGCTATTGTCCTCAAAATCATCAGCTTTTTCTTCAATAAATTGTTCAAAACACCAATTTTTTCTAAATTTATTTTACTTTTTATGTTGGGATCTTTAACGAGATTCTTAAATCATTTATGAAAATGAAAAATTAAGTACTAACACTGGATTGATCATGAAAACTAATCTGAGAACACAAGTGAAAAAAATAAAAAAGAAGAAGAAGTAGTAGTAGTTTCTATTAAATGAAAAAGTAAGAAAATAAAAAATGCCAGTGAGGAATCTCTCGTCATAACAAATTAAGACAACACCACACATAAAACTTGTTTGGCCGTAATTTTTAATTTCCCCTCTTAATTACGTTTTATACTCCTAAATATGAGTTATAATTGTTTTCCTGCTCTAAATTAATTAATAAATTGAAAAAAATGGAAAACCCGTCTAATCATAGCAAAAACAGATTAGTTTCTTGAATAATAGAATTAGCAGTGCGAATTTCCATTCACAAATTTGATTTAAAAATGATGATAGAAAAGAATTAATTCACATATCCCTTTTCTTTAATTTAGTTCAATTTTATGTACAAATCATTTAATTTTCAATTCAATTTTAAATAAAATTTAACCTTTTTAATTTGAATTTATGTTTTATGAATCTTAATATTTAAATAGTCAAATTATATGACATTAAACATGTAGAACCCTTGGAGAAAAGGTAGAACACATTAAGAGAAGTAAACAATAAACAACATAAATCAAATAATCATAACATAAAGGGAATGTGAATAATCCAAACAAGATTTTTTTTTTTTTTAAATCCACTGAAATAAAATAGAATAAAAAGAAAAAAATAATTATCTTATATGAACTGGGCTGCTAGCTGCTACTGCAACTCCTGCATGCTCGTCGTCTTCAGTGACCAAGTTCAATATAAGACGGCCATTGGCCCTATGAGCTTCAAAATATTCTTTGCCCTTCACTTTCTCTTCTTGGATTACCACTCTTCCATCACTAGTGCTGTATTTTTTCATAGCCCATGCCGAAATTGGTGGTGGGTACTCTTTTTTGTCTTTCTCCACCACTCTCTGCCGTCTTCGGCTGCCAACATTGTCCGCCGGCGGCATAAAAGCATTAAAATCCCTCACAAATTCAAGACAACTCTCCGCACCAATGTAATCACCCAATTCTGAGTTCTGCATGGCGGAGAATTGTATAAGGAAATTTTGGGTTTTGAGAGAAAATTTGTTGGTTTTGCATGGGATACAGACCCATATATATAGATATACGGGCGGTATAAATAAGGATGAGAAATCGAGAAGGGAAGCAGAATTTTGAAGAAAGGGAAAAGTTGACAGTGCCAGCTAATTTCATACTCCGGAGATCGGGTTATTTATGGATTTGAATTTCAGAGTTAGAAAAATAATATTAAACTTTTGCATGGTTATATACAGCAAAAAAATACCCGGAATCGGAAATAGAAATAAAAATATTATTAAAATGGAATAAATTAATGAATAAAGAAATTGATAGGAAAAATATTATGATTTTATAAAATACGATGAGTTAATATGGAAGCGTTTGTTTAATATTTGAATGTAGTTCTTCACGTTTCTATTTTTGTTAACTTTTAACTTATCATATCTATTAGAATATTGCTATATGTTTTGTGATATAATGAAATTAATGTTATTCGTTAACATAAATGTTCATATTTCATAACATAACTCCATCTTACGGATGATGGTTTTTTATTTTTAAAGTTTCTAGAAGTATTAAACTTAGGTTAGGTTGATCTGACTTGTCTTTAACATATTCGAGTTTAACTCTACTTTAGAAATTTGTGACTCATATGGATAATATAATTGTTCCCATTAATGCATAACATATTTACATACTAAGGTGAGAGTATCGGGTCATTAGTGACCACAATACAATTCATGCTGACACATATCAGAAATCTACCTGTAACAACTTGTACATATAACAAGTTTATTTTCTGTTGATGCATTCATCTCACAATGAGAATATCATGTAAATTTTAAATAATTTCCCGTTGATGCACGCATCTCACAGCGAAATAAGCATGTGAAGTTACAACGAAATAAGCGTGTGAGATTTCAAATTATTTCCCGTTGATGCATGCATCTCACAATGAGATTAAATGTGAAGTTTCAATTATTTCCCGTTGATGCATGCATCTCATAGTGAAATTAATGTGTGAAGTCTCAAAAATTACTAAGCTCCTGTTTGGCCGCCATTATTTGAAAACCCTCTTTTCTGCATACTCATTTTCTACCACACATTTATACAATAAAATATTTTGCAGGTCGGTGAACATTTTGTTGACAAATATTTGGTAGGTGGCCCCGGTGTTTTCAACCCGAAAGGCATGTCCTTGTAGCAATAAAGACCCGTGTATGTGACAAAGGAAGTGTGTTGTTTATCTAGGAACATTGAGATCTGGTTGTATCCGGAATATGCGTCCATGAAACTAAAAAGTTCATGTCCGGCAGTCGAATTCACAAGTTGGTCTATTCTGGGAAGTGTAAAGTAGTCCTTAGGATAAGCTTGATTCAAGTTTGAGAAATTCACACAAACCCTCACTTTCAGTTGTGCTTTTTGACCAACACTGGTTAGAGACCCGTTTAGGATACACCGACTTTCGGATGAATCCATTGTCGATCAATTTCTTAACTTCATCTTTGAGAACTTCATATCTCTCTGGCTGAGAGCTCTTCTTTTTTACTGTGTGATGTAGCCTTTGACTCAATATTCAAGTGCTGGCAACTTACCTTTGGGTCAATACCAACCATGTCTTCATGCTTTCAAGCGAAGACATCAAGATTTTTCAGTAAGAATATTTTCAGCTCCTCCTTAGCTTTATTTGTAGATTTCTTACAACTTTGCACTTCTCTGATCGCCTTGAGCCATTGCAATTCCATTCTCAGTTGGGAACTTCATGCATAAATGCTGAATGAAAGTGACAGCCCAGAGTTCCTTCAAGGCTAGCCTCCCAAATATTCTATGATTAGCGAAGCAATTATCTACCACCAAAAACTCTATGAAATTGTGAGTAGTAAGGGTGCAATCCCCATAGGATGATGATATCTCCCGTGAAATCGTACAACGGTGAACTTATTGGGGTCAGTTCTTGATCAACTTTTATCTTGTCAAAAGTGGCTCCAAAGATGATATTGACAAAGCTTCTATTATCGACTAACATTATTTTTAGGCCATTGCGTGCCATGACTACCCTCACCACTTGGTGTCACAGTGTGGATAATGTACCTCTACTGCATCTTCTTGAGGGAAAAGTTATTGGTGGAATTGTTCTTTTAGTAGACTCGGTTAACTATAAAGCTTCCATCATCGTGTGGTGCCGTGGTGGTATCCACCCATTTGGTTTTGAACTTCTTCTTCCTCGTGGTAGTACCCTTGAGGGTCATGGAATGCATTTTTCGAGGATACGTATGGATGAACTGGATATCCTCTTCGGCGCTACATGCTCATCAACAGCTCATGCATAGCCATGTTATGCTGAGTTATGTTTCTCATATTGACAACCATTGTGGCCACCTCTTTAGTAAGTCTAGCCGCTATCGTGCCTCTACCTCTTGACCCACCTCGTCTATGTTGTTGGTGAGGTATTGGGCGAGCAGTTGGGACAACATGTGAGGGTTCTCATTCTTCAAGGTGTTCCCTCTTCCTATGGGGTGCGCTTTCTTCACTGCTTGAATTCAACAAACACTTCTCCGACCAAAAGTTCTATTCTTCAAGGATCAAATGAGTATAAGATTCACACAGTTTTTCCTTGGACTTTCCAACGGTTCTTTTTTCAAGAACACTCCTTTTTTAAGGGTTAGGAAATTCCTTCCAAGATATTTCTTACGGCTTCTTTCCACGGGAATTTCGTGGTTAGATGTATGGCTTCCCACAGATTGTACCAATCTTTTGACCCTGAGAAATGAGCCAACAGATGTCGGGTCCACTCTCGCCAAGTCAAGTAAGTTTCGGGGCGTTTCTACCGGCGGAGCAGTAAGAAAGGAGACTGATGTGAACAGATACTCTACGACGGGAGACAGAAATGCTCGTGCTTCAGCGGGTGAAACAAGGATGATTGTGCTAACAACGATCACCAATCGAGAACCAAAGCAACTAACCAAAGATCTAACTAGAATATGTGAAAGGATAGAAGATAGTGTGAATAGAAATTGTAAGATTGTGTAATAAGATATTTATCTACCAAGAATGTATAATGGAGGATGAAAATGCACACAAAAGTGTTTGTAAATATTTCTTGCTCATTCAATATTCAAGAGCTCAAGATATCGGATTAAGAATCCAAAATCTGAATCTTTTCTAAGTTACAAAGAGAACCTATTTATAGTGCATTAGTCGACGTGGTGTCGTTGGATCGGAACCACGCGACCTCGTCTCCTTAGTTAAGGTTCACATCATTGTCTATTTATACAATTAATATATTGATAAGGGGTCAGCCGCCCTATATAATAGAATGACACATTGATATTCATTATTTCAAGTGTTACATCAATCACTTCTAAAAGATCTTCAAATATGTTGTAAGAGACAACATCGACTTCATGAGATTAAGATGAATTGAGAGCCTCGGAGGGGTCTTTGTGTTGGTCCTTTGAGTGGAGAGTTTCAGCTCATTTCTTTGTTTCTTTAGGCAGTTCTTCAGCCCAAATTGTAGTGCTTTGTCTGTTGATGCAATGCCTCGGTACGAGCTCCTGTAGTTTGCATAATTTTTTTATATTTGACCATTTGAATCTTTGTTGACTTTTCTGTTGATTTTCTATCCACATGAATTGATACGTGGCATTTTGACTTTTGAGTCTCGGTGTAACAATTAGGGTGTGTTCGGTCGTGCTTAAAATTCAATTAAAATTGAAAATATAACCGTTATTGGATCTCATCTATCTAACAAAAGTCAACAATAACGACTAATTTTTCAATTCTAATCTGATTTTAATCTCTACTGAACACGCCATTAATCTTTAAACTTTGAATTTGTTACTCAATTGTCAAACTTTTCATGTCGTACCGTCGTGACCACTTGCGTTTATTCCAATCAAGCTCTACATTGTCTAGAGTGCCCATTTCAAATAAAAAAGGTAAAAAGTGAAGTCTAGTCAGGTTAACAACTGGAAGGGCTAAGCTCGACATGTTAGTATTATTCAATGATCTCCTACAAATCCAGTCCATGAGTCAGCCATCTCGCTCGACGATAGCATGGAGGTGGTGCTTACATATAATTATTATTATTATGAAAAGACTTTTCATGAATATAAAAAATCAATGATCAACGAATTTTTTTTTTTTTTTGAAGCTTTCTATTAGACTCACTGAAAAGGGGACCTAAAATCTCAGATTCACTTTCACTTTCCGTGAATCAATTTAGGGTTTCAGAGTAACAGCAAATCAAAATGACGTCCAGAACTACCAAATTCTCTCTATCAAACATGTAAATAAGCATACGAACAAACCTAGTCTGGATCCCAAGTGATTACAAATGCCGTGTAATTATATTCTCTTCTATAAAGATGGAACTGATAGATCCAATCTCTCGTCTATATAAATCGGGATAAATCCATAGGTGAAAACGGAGGATAATCATCAAGCATATATGACAACATTCCATCACAGCTTGTCCTCATAAACACCAATGTACTCAAGATCAACTAAAGATCAGTTCAATACAAGGAAAATAAGATACAAATATCATTTATGAATACACAGACTTCCACGGAAAACTGCAATGAACAGATAAAATTAACCTCAGTA
Source organism: Fraxinus excelsior (assembly GCA_019097785.1). Taxonomy (NCBI): domain Eukaryota; kingdom Viridiplantae; phylum Streptophyta; class Magnoliopsida; order Lamiales; family Oleaceae; genus Fraxinus; species Fraxinus excelsior. The sequence goes on along the minus strand of CM032635.1, from coordinate 23,497,953 downwards.
AAGGTTATTATCAAACACCCAGGGCTCATGCACAAACAGCTCACGGCCATTCATTTGAACCAGCCCTGCAGCTATATCCTCTGCACGCTTCCTTGTTGCTGAATCCTTTTTTGCCAAAGCATCAGCATCCTGCTAATAAAACAATATGTGCATATCAGAAGATTAACCAATGAAACAATTGAGAACACAGCATTTACATTAGGAAGTCCAGCAGTTTATGAAGAACTCAGAACATATTCTGCTCCTAGACCTCTCAAGTCCTGGAATTAGTAAATATAACACAGGAAGAACTCTATCTTCTACTCTTAATGAAGCACAAACAAAAGATTACTTCATGATAAACGGTACTGTGTACTTCTCTAGGTATCATTACAATCAAATGTGCAATCCCCCAAATCAGAATTCAGTCAGTTTTCAACCAATGAAACTAGCTTGGTTCCCACATTAGGAACTGAAGTGGATTTACAATCCCCTCTTTCTAACTGAACATGTAAAGTCCTAATCATACTGTCTTCCAGTCTATAGGTGTTGCAAAATTCACACAGAAAGTATTAGAGAGAAGGAAGAGAGAGAGAGAGAGAGAGAGAATAAGAGCCAAAAGAGAAGAAGAGATAGAAGAGACACAAAATCAGAGAAGAGGTAGAATTTAGTAGAAGCAAAATCTGTAATTGAATGCCAATAATCAGTAACAGTCTGAGAAAATGTAATCCTAGGTTCCCTTATACAGGGGGAAGAGTTTAGAATACAAGGGAACTTCTAATACATCACAACTTCTCAAAGGGAAAAGGGTTTGGTAGCTGACTTGAGCAATGGCCCAAATCAACCTAGCGAACTATCGTTTTTTAGGCCCAACATGTAATTCCAAGACTGAATTGGGAGTTGGTCAACATATGAATCACTCATTGCCCAAATGAGGCAGGAATTAACTTTACAAATGTTTTTACAATTTCAATTATTGCAGCCATTTCCAATAGGGGAATGTCAGAGACAAGAAACATTACAATTGTTTTTATAACGAGTAAAGATGAAAGGGATAAGACTCAAAATGAATATTCTATATTCTATATTGAAATGTGTTACATTCGTCCACATATAGATGTACAAAAGTTAGGCATACAAGGAAAAACAGAATGTACACTCAGCATATCAAAAGAAGGATCCAGAATGCAAAGAATATCTACACAACTTATTACGAATTAATTAATAGTTAAGCACCATTATCCTTAACATCTCCCACAAGTGAATTGTGTTTGAGGAGATCACACTGAGCTTGGTCCTAAAATGCAAGAATAAAGAAGATGACTGAGGCTTAGGGAGAATGTCTGCAATTTGGTCAATTGCTGGAACATGATTCGCTGAGAGAGATTTATCAAGAACAAGTTCACAAAAAAAGAATGTACAAATCTAGTCCAATGTGCTTGGTGCGGGAATGCAACACAAGATTCTCACTGAGAAACACAACACTCAAAATTGTTGCACCACAAGGATGGAGTACAAGTTGAGACAATTCAAAGCTCATGGAAGAGAGATTGAAGACACAAAATTCCAGCACCAGCATTAGAAAGGCTTCTGTACTCGGCTTCTGTGCTGGAATGAGAAGCAATATGCTGTATCTTAGAGCTCCTTACCAGGGAAAATACAGAAACAGGAGGAGAAGCGACTATAATCCAGATCACTCCTCAATCAGCTTCAGAAAAGCCATGGAGAAAAAGATTGGGAGATTTGGGTAAATGTACACTGATAGATATTCAATCAGAATGCAGCCAAGTCATCAACTATTCTAGAGCGTTCCACTTAGTTAGTAAGAGGAAGTGTAAAAGGGGAATAGAAATAAAATAGAATGCCTATAGACGTAATAAGGGGGGATTTGGGATTTTCATTCAGTGATTAGTTTGTTGAGTTAAGGGGAGAGATCCAGGCCTCTCAAATGCTTGGAATTGTTCTATTTACGTTCAAATACACTGCTCTTAAATAATCAATATTATACAGTTAACAAATCTTAAAATTCCTCTTCATTCCTTCGAATACCAGTTACAATATCTACTATCTAACTAGATTCTGTGATCATCTGCAAAACAGGTTCAACTACAGCTTTACAGGTCCAGAGCAGATTCACCAGCAGCCATTAGATCTACAGCTGCAGCAGAGTAGAGTCCTTTCCAACAGCTACACAGATCGGCAGCAATGTCCAAATCTATTAGAACTTCACCAGCAAACCAGGTTCCTAACATAAACCAAAATCGACTGTCACCTTTAAATACCTGAGGATATGTTTCACGGCCTTACAATATCAATCAAGAGGCTGTTCCATGAATTGAGAAACTCCGTTAACACTGAATTCAATATCCGGTCCGGTTATGGTAACATTGTAAGGCACCCACGATATTGCGGTAGAGATTAGAATTTTCAAATAACTCACCCTGATAAGCACTTAAGTGTGGACTAGTAACCAAAGGTGTTGGAAGAGCATTAGCACCAGATATCTTGGCCATAACTAACAAATCATCAATGTACTTTTGCTGAGGATGTAACACCCTAGCTTTGGTGGTGTAATTCACTTCAATTCCAATAAAATCATTGATAGGACCAAGATATTTCGAGGAAATTTTCTATTTAGATGAGAAATGGGGTGAGGGACAATTATCAATGTTTCAATGTGGATTAAAGCATTGTATCCTGTTGCTTTGCCGACTTCCAATGACATCTCCTTAAAGCCTCCTTTAGAGTACTAAGTGTAGCCACACTAAGATCAGAAACCATAGAAGCCCTTGGCTTAAATACCCCAACCTTAGATATTGTCACCATAGGGTGAACATTATTAGTGAGGATGATCAGGCTGCATATCACTCATTGGTTCAGAATCTGTAGACAGGGGACTGATTAGAGGTCAGAAGAGGAGACGTGATAGACTGTAGTGAGTTCCACAGGTAAAGTAGCAACTAGCATATATTTACACATATGCGAGCAAAAGCCACACCACACCCCAAACCCTCTCAAACGTCTTATCCCTCTCTCTTACTTTTCCCTTTTTCTCTTGCACACATTGTCACACGCACACTCAAGTATTTGTGGGTCAAATTTTATGAGTGATATTGATTTTGGAATAAATTTTATGAGTCCTATATGAAAAAGTTAAAGAGGATCGAAATTTAGTAATGCTATACAAGAGAAATCTCTTCCACCTAAATTCAGTATTTCTTTGTTACTCCTTTATGTATGATAGATATGATTTCTTTTTCTTTCCGAAATTTAAATATAATTTACACTTTTAAGGTGCACACTTATTATTGAGTATTATCTCACCCCCACCCCCCTCTTTACCTCTTAAGGTAAGTAGCGGTTCGAGATTGGAAAGTGCCCAATGGTGTGGAGATTTTAATTAGTAAATCCTCTTAAAAAAGAATGTCCAGAAACTTGTTATTTCATTTAAGTATTGTTTTAGCAAAATTACATTAGACGTGGCAATAAGTTCTATTTTTATTACTATTGAGGAGTGTTGATTTTAAAGTTATTCCTAGGAGTTTATACTTACGTACATTTTGGTGGTACCCGAACTTCCTAATATTCGGGGTGCCACAGTCACCTTATTTATGTTTTCAGGAAAAAAAATATTTTATCCATTCTTCATACGTTTTTAGAAGCAATTTCATAAATAACTTCTACCAACGAAAAGAATCACACTTGACCAAACTCCTTCATACTTAAACACAAATAATCAAAACCATATACTTCGATGGCCTTGTCAACATCAATCATTTTTAGGACTTTCATCACCTCCACTATCATATAGCATGAAAAACATACATCATCTCTACCACCCATAAGTTATTATCACCATAATTTTTTAAAAATAACTTCTTTACCAATCTCTAATATATTTGTCCTTTACCAAAATTCTAATGTTCTAATCCTTTATCAACTTAATGAAGTTAAGGTCTCTAGTTTTCCTTGAATTTAGCTGACTTACAAATATTTTACTTTCCTCCACAGTGTGTAGAATATTTTTATGAAAACACTCCTCTTTCCTTTGTGGTTCTTTCCATCCTTGGTAATTTCACTTCCTTTCTTGAACATTTATAGTTCTAGAATTCTTCTGCATTCGTAGTTTTCTCCAATCATTGTAATTGGATAATACACATTTGGGCTCAGTAACTGAGAATTTAAGTATGATGTAGGAGAAAATATAAAAGCATTATCATTACAAACTGTTGAACATATTGCAAAAGACCAACACTCCCTTACTGTTCATATAACAAAGACAGGTGTGAAATTTCTAGGGGACTAATATACAAGCAAAAAGAAAGGGAAATCAAAAATCACTTTTTTAGACCTATTTCTATACTGACAACATAGGATATAAAAGAAACCCCAAAGTCAATCTTTACACTCCGGAATGAAAATTCAAACTGAAATACACAGAATGAAAATTTCAAGCCAAATATTCATTCATAGGCAAATACATAAACTGATAACAGGTGGTATAATATAGATAATCATAACAAACAAGAAACCAATATTTACGGGAACAGTGAACTCTTTATACGTATGAAATTAAGGAGATAAATTAAAAGGGAAAAGATACAGAGAGAATACAAGACCTTGCGGCGTTTCCAGGCAAGAAATTGGGCCTCCGAAATGGGATTGGGATTAGGGTTTGGATTGGGAATTGACCCTGCGTTTTGTTGATGATTTTCAGCTTCTGCGCCCATTGTCGTCCAAACAGTTCTGTTCTAGGTCTCGAATCAAACTCCGCGGCTCACGTATTATTTATAACAATCATGCTACACAGAGATTTTGGGATTAAAATCAGGAGACACGTCATCCCTCGATTGTTTAAAAAAAATACACTTTTGTTTTCAATCATTACAGTTTAGTAGGGCTGTAAGCAAAAATCGTCAAATCGGAAAATCAAATCGAAACCGCATTTTAGAAACTGTCGGTTTGGTACCACGTGGACCCGTCAACGAAATGGTTTTGAACCAAACCAAACCGGTAAAAAACGGTTTAGTTTAGGTTTGAGAATTTTAATTACGGTTTAAAACCAAACCGGACCGGTGAAAAAATATATAAAAATAAAAAAAAAATAATAATGATTTTTTTTTAAAAATGCATCCAAATATGCAAAATTCAATAGTTTTGTCATTTGTATGTATTTTTGTTAATTTATAATTTTCTATTACATATATATTATTATTATCAAATAATCATAATTTATATCTAATAATCTCAATACTAACATAATCTATCAAAAACCCTTTTTCTCTTTAGAATTCAAATTTCTACAGTTGCTTCTGAGTCTGCATTCTCAAATGGAGGTCAGATACTTGATTCCTTTAGGAGCAAGGATGGTTGAGGCTTGTATATGCGGAAATAATTGGTTGCAAATTAAGAATGAACATATAGTATTGTGCCAATATTTAGATGAAGTGAAATCATTTGATGATTCAATGAAAGTTGTAGCAGGTTGTTTATATTTTCTATTACCATATTTTTGAAAATTCTCTTATCTATCTAGTATCCAATACTATGATGATATAACGAATACATTTGTTTAATAATGGAGACTATTAATCATGTATGACAACAATTGGTGTTTGAGTATATGTGAGAAACTGAATTCGTAACAAAATACAATGTAAGCTTGTGTAATTGTTATGTTTAGATATTATAAACAATTGATTTATTATTATAGTGGATTATTCTCTCTGTCTAATCAGTAGTTTTGTTTTTTCAGATATGATGATCACGAGGTCTTGTTGAACATCATTATATATTTTGGGCTTTATATTTAGTTTAGTAGATTTGTATTGTAACGTTATCGTAACGTATTAGCCTAAAATGACAAACAAAAAAACTATATTTTAGTTTATTGTGATTTCATTTTGATTTAGTTAGTATTTAAATTTGTAGTAGATATATTTAGTTTGTTTTAGATTTATTGGTAGTAAGATATAAATATATATTGAATTCAATGAATTAATGTTATAAAAGTAGACGGACAAAAAAATATACGGTGAAACCGGCAGTTTAAAACCGGACCAAACCGTTAGGTTTATGTTTGAGTTTTTTTCAAACCGTTCAAAATGGTTTGGTTTAGATTTGGGTTTTTCTCAAACTGGTTTAAACGGTTTGGTTTGAAAATTTATTAAAAACCGCAAAAACTGAACCGCTTACACCCCTATTGTTTAGTATTGTTTTTGGTTTTTGGTTTTTTTTTTTAATTTCAAAACTCTTTATTTTTTATATTCATTTTGAATTACATATTCGTACAATAAAATATTTTCTACATAAAGCTAAAAAAATTTCCTACTTTTCAACTAAATATTTTATCAAAAATTACTATTCAAAACATCAATTTCTCCTTATAACGATTATTAAACATGGGCTTAATTTGAAAGAGTTCTTATTTAGAAGGTTGTTTTAATTTTAATATTGTTTTAATTTTAATACTACATCTATCACATTTATATAGCTCCCATTATTTGAGATTTTAATGGTTGGAATAGTTTCTTTTTGAAAAATGTGATTAAAGAGAAGAAAAATTGTGAGATTAAGTATAATATTATTTTATTAGAGAACATCTAGTTGATAAGAAGAGATAATAAATGAATTATAATTTTAATGAGGACCAAACGAGGGCATAGAGTGATTTTGTTTTTCACATAAATTAAGAAATTTTATTTTTAATGTTATTAAAAAAAACAACTTTTACAAATAATTTACCTAATATCTTTATTTAATTATCAACACTAGTCAATAATGTGTTTTTGTCCATTGTTCAAGAAAATTGGGAAATGTATGTATATATTTAGATAATTCCAAGAAGGTAAATTAAAATTTGTATAATTTCAAGATTAAGTAGATAAATTATTGGTTATATCTAGATAAATTAAATTAGGATATATTAGTTAACGAACAGAAAAAATACATTCTCAAAAAAGAAACCTGACTATAGAAATGAGAAAAGAAAATAAGAAAAGTCGGCATATATAAATGAGACGGAAGGAGTAATAATTAAAGAGTTATTTTTTAAATTAACTTTTAAAGTCAAAAGTAAATTAAGTAATTTCTTTATTTTATATTTTGACTACTAAAAGTTTACTTATTTTTAAATTATTACTTTGTCCCGATTTGATTCTCATTGTCTTAAAATTCATTTTTTTTTTATCAAACTTATTTTCAATCATATATTATCACAATAAAATATTTTACACGTAAATTCAAAATATTTGCATACTTTTACCTACACAATCTCCGAAAATTCACTATTATAAAATTTATTTTCAACAATAAGTGGGGCTCAAACACATTTTTCTTACTTGTGATTAAGCTCCTTTTTGACAAAACTATTTAAGATTATAAAGTGAATTTCATGAAATATGTAGTTAAATATGGATAAAAGTTATGAGTTCAATTAAATGTGTAATTAAAAAATATATTTGGCCAGCTTATAATGTTTTAACAAAAATTGTCAAATAGGAGCTAAGTACTTGTTTAAACATTTCCTTTTTAGTTGTTAAAAATTAGTTTTTTAAAGTCAAACATTATTTTTAATTAGTCATTTAGTAAGATTCACAAGTACTATCCTTGCTTATCATCTAATTATCTTTCCTTTTTAGTTGTCAAAATTATAAGTTGGTAAAAATGAATAATGGATAGGTAAGTGTACTACAAAAAAAAAGGTATCAAGCAACCGAATTTTTTGGTCACTAAATGGTTTTTTGGTTACTGAAGACCTTTAGAAACCATATATTTGTGGTCACAAATTCATTTTCAGTGAAGCTCTTCAGCGACTAATATGGCGTGGTCGCTAAACATGTCACCTTCAGTGAACCAAACAGTGGTCGCTAAAAAGTTAGATTTTGGTAGCTAATAATGGCGAAAAATGATCGATTCAAACATCTTTAGTGACCAACACATGGTAGCTAAAAGTGCTCCAATCATTGGTTGATAAATATTGATAACTTTAGTGACCAATCATTGATCACTGATAGGCAATGTGAGCATTAAAGTCTTGACTAGTGGATGACATTAAAATAAAATTCTTATTATCCAACAACCATAATTTTGTTACAGAAAAATATGATCAACCAATATGTAGTTAGTGGACGTATGTATCAATACTTTTTATAATCAATTTTTATTTTCTTATTCTTGATAATATTTTGTCTAATATTTCAATTTTCAACCACAACAATTATTAAATTAGCAATATAAAAAAATGAAATTAACAATAAGCATGTCACTGTAAAAGAAAAATTGTACTACACATAACAATATAAATGTCTAATATCTAACCACAAAAAATAATTGTAAATTCAGCAATATAATCACAGTAATGCAACATTAGCTGATGGCGGCTGTGGAGGCGGATCATTGGTCGATCCTGTAGGAGGATGCTGATTTAAATACATTTGTGCAACAAAACTCTGTATAAGTAACACTAGTTATTCGAGAAGTTGTGTAAGTTCAATAATAGCATTGTCCTCGTTAACTTGTTGTGTATGAATTTTAACTCTTGCATAAATTTAGGAGGAGATGTGAATGTATTGCTATATGACTTGCGCTATATGACTTGCACTGAGCAGGTACACTCCCATTAATAGTCCTAGCATTTTTACCAAGAACTTGAGCACAAATGGTTGCTTCATCTTCTAGCTTTGCTTGTGATTGTTGCACCTCCACCATCTTTTTGTGTCATACGAAATCAAAATGTTGTTAAAATAAATTATATTTACTATATAATATATTTTTATAGTAAGTGAGATATTTTACATATCACGACAAATAGTTGGTTATTCCATCCTTTTATTGTGGAATGTATCCCCCTAAACAATTCAATGTGACCAACTAGTTCTTTCTATGTACACTTACAAAATTGCAAAAATATAAGTATATCACTCATCTATTTGTCCATCATATGCAAATTCCAATTGTCAACAAAAATCAAAAAGCATGGATAGAATAGTTTAACGTTGCAAACATGAAAATGGTATTTATATCACAATTTAATTCAATAATAATATGAACTTCAGTTTCAAAAACTTACTAATAGCAGAGACGAAGTTAATTCTAGAAATGGGAAGTCAATATTTGCTTGATGCCATGAAGAAGGGACAACACTCTAATACTAGAAAATAATGTCCATGCGAATTTTTCAACATGCATGGCAAGTTGTCTTCATTCTAGTTTTTTCCAATACTTGCGACTTCTAACAATTTGCAGTTGGCCAGAGTTTTTAGACAACGGTTGGCAACTTTTTTACGACAAGTAGACGTTATTGTACAAGTCTTGGAGATCTAAAAAATGGCCAAATTGATCTCTTTTTTAGATTGATATGTTGATACTCTATGAAACTTTAAATTTTATAAAACTAGAAACTTTAGAACTTGTTGTAAACCTAAATTCCTTTATTACCAATATCCTCCATGTCAAATCACCGATAAAATTAATAATGCGAAACATACTGATAAGTGCATTTTTTGTGAACTTATTCGGGGCCATATTACTAAAATTTTGTGTCGTTTTATTATTGCATTTTACTTAACTTAGGTTATTTTTATCTTATTTCAATTTTGGACCTGTTTCTAAACAATTGGAAAAGAAAGAAGGATAAATGGGCTAATTGATGGAATTTTGGGGACTAACATGTATTTCGGTAAAAGTTGAAGCACTACAATTGAAGTAATTTGATTAGGAGGACCAAAATGGAAGAAAGAATGAAGAAAATTGTTGAAAAGAAAATTCGCGAAAGATTTATAACTGGACAACCGCCCAAGTCGCCCAGTTATATTTGTTGGGCGGTCACCCAACCTTAAAACTATCAACAGAAGTAAGAAATTTAGCCTAGACGACTGCCCCATTTTGTACTGGGCGCTCGCCCAGGCCATTTCGGGAATAAAATTCTGGTTTCCTAATTCGAATACAAGTCCTACGGAAACGAATCTTGTGAGGTATTTTAAAACCCTAGGGCCGTCCAAAAAGAGGGAAGAGAGTTTTTATCAAGATCTTCATAGAGAAAAGAGGCAAGAACGTGAAGAACAACTCCAAGAACACGAAAATTCAATAGAAGATTAATCGGGGTGATGTCGTTCTTTATCTATTTTTCTAATTTTTTTCTCTCCACCAAGCTAGGTTAGATTAATTTGTGCTATGGAATGATGAACTTTGTATTATGACTTTTAATTCTTATGTTTACATTCTTGACATTAAAAACACGTTTTAGAATATTTGAATAATTTATATGATCTTATTTTTCTCCATGATTATAGTGCACGATAATTATATGAGTTTGGTGATTTATTTCATGAATTCGAAAGAATGAAAATAAACTCGACATATATAAATCATCATAGGGTCCAATAGGGGATAGAAATATACCTCTACGCCTTATGTAAATCTTTAAGTATTCATAAAAACTCATGCATTCTTGTATATTTGCATCCATTATAGAAATATAGTTGGTTCATATATGAAAATATGTTTAACTTTACTTGAAATAGATTGTTGAATAATTTAGGAACATTGATTTGTCAATATTGCAATCATGTGTCAAGGTGTAAAACTAGGGTTAAAAAGATTATTACTTAGGAATTCGTGATCATAGCACATTCATCACATATTAGATAACACCTCAAATTATATTCATATCCAATTTACATTTAGTTAATTCATTTATTCATACTTGTATATTTATCATTAATTTAGTTATAATTTCATCAAGACAAACATTCTCAATTTTTATTATTTCGGTTAAGGTCACGATAATTAGAATTAGAACTAATCAATCATTGTGGGAACGATACTTGGATTCAAAATCCATTTTACTACTTGTTAATGAGTCGTACACTTGCGGTGATGTTAAAATGAACAAATATTTTCGTGAACAAGTTTTTAACGCCACTATCGGAGATTGATTTTAGTTTGATTTTTGTTACTTAGATACTAACTCGAACTTGTCTTTAATTTTAGTTTACATAATCTATTTTATGGGAATGATTTTCTACTTAGGCTAAGCTAAGTGCTGCTATTTTTCTTGTCTTCAAGTCTTGCATGCGAAGATCAGTTGGCGGTGAACTACTTCCAACGGATTTGGAGATTGAACAAATATTTCATCGCGACAAAGGATAGCGAGAATAGCACAGCAGGAAAATAAGGACAAATACAAATGGCTGATCAACAATTGGAACCGAGAGTGAATCCTGCAGTTCCAACCAATGCGGAGGCACAATATTATGGGAATGCTCTTCTTAGGGATTTCTTGTCACCATTTGTTGTTCAAAGTCAATCCAGCATTGTTTACCCCATATTCAAACAACCAAACTTTTAGTTGAAGAAGAATGTCATCTAACTCTTCCAAAACGGACACCAATTCTACAGGATGGGCAACGAGAATCCTCATACACATGTATCTCGCTTTTTGGATATATGTCAACATTTCAGATACCAAGGGATATCAGAAGATGCTATCAGACTAATGTTGTTTCCACACACACTGCGGGATAAAGCACTTGAGTGGCTAGATTCACTCCCTGTGGCGAGTATAAATACTTGGAACAATCTGACCCACAAATTCTGCACAAAGTTCTTCTCACCGGCTAAGGTTGCGAGACTGAGGCATGAAATATCCATTTTCAACCAGAATGAATCTAAGTCGTTCGATGAGGCGTGGAACGGATTTAAGAACATGCTAAGGAAATGCCATGAACATGGGGTTCGACATAAACATCACAAATCAGATTTTCCTATACAGGACTACTTTCGACTTTCAGGAGCATAGTGGACTCGTCATCAAATGGATCCCTAACCACCAGAACAATTGATGGAGCTTGAGAATTGTTCGAGAGAATGGCTAATACTTCAGCCATGTGATCTTCAGATCGAGCGAGTCCAAAGAAATCAACAGGAGTATACGAGGTAGATACCTACTCGACTTTATCTGCAAAGATTGACTCTCTATTTCACAAGGTGGAGATCATAACACAAACAGCAAATTCAGCACAAGTAAGAAAGTCCAATTGTGAGGAGTGTGGGGATAGAACATGGCACAATTGAATGTCATATCATTGCATAAGGAATGGAACAAGTGGATTATACCCAATGGGGTCAACATCAGTACAACAACCCCCATTCTAACACTTACAATCCAGGGTGGAGAAATCATCCAAATTTTTCTTGGGGTGAAAATCAAACTCAAAATCATAACCAAGCTCAAGGGTAGTTTTAGCAGGAGAAGTTGGATGAGATGTTTGCAAAACTAATAGAAAAGACGAATAAATACATGGAAACAACTAACCTGTTCATTAGACGGACTGAAATAAATTTTCAAAATCAGGGTACTGCTATTAAGAATCTGGAGACTCAAGTTGGGCAGATGACACTTTCTATAACAAATAGAATACTGGAACCTTGCCAAGCAATATTGAGACTAATCCTAAGGAGCAGGTAATGGCCATAAGAATGTTGGAAAATAAAATTGAGGACCTATTTGTGACAGCAATCACCACCAGGAGTGGAGTGCAATTACTGAAAATACATATCAAGAGGCCGAGTGTGAGTAAGAAAATAGTACATTCTTCAGATGAGGAGCAAGTGGAACAGACTGAACAGACGATAGAGATATCTACTAAAGAGAGTTCAAATACACCACGGGTTAAGGCAACCACTCCTATCAAATCTTATGAGCCTTCTATTCCATTCTCACAAAGGTTGAAGAGACACCAGCTTGACCAGCAGTTTGAGAAGTTTTTGGATGTGCTAAGGAAACTCCACATTAATATCCCATTCATAGATGCACTACAACAAATTCCAAGCTATGCAAAGTTTTTGAAGGACATGATATCAAAGAAGAAAATGCTTTCAAAATTTGAAATTGTGGCATTGATAGAGGAGAGCAATGCAATAATACAAAAGAAATTGTCTCCCAAGCTCAAGGATCCAGGGAGTTTCACTTTACCTGTCTCAATTGGAATTGTTGGTACCTTTAATGCTTTATGTGAGTCTGGTCCTAGTATTAACTTGATGTCATTGTCTATTTTTAGGAAACTCGATTTAGGAGAGGCTAAAGCAACAACGATACCTTTACAACTAGTTGATCGATCACTTATCCACCCAAGAGGGATTATAGAAAATGTACTGATTAAAGTGGAGAAATTCATCTTCCCAGCAGTCTTTCTCATTCTAAACACAGAGAAGACAGAAATATTCTAATAATCTTGAGGAGACCATTCTTAGCAATGGTCGAACGTTGATTGATATGGAGAAATGAGAGCTAATCTTGAGGGTAGATGAGGAACAAGAAGTGTTTAAATTATATAATACACCTCAACAACCATCAAACATCAACGAATGTCAGTGTATCAATGATGATGAACTCTTTCTTCAACAAAATTGCTAGAAGAGAAAACCGAGATTTGGAGAATTTCTTGGTAGAAATGAGAACGGAGAATTCAAAGTTTGGAGAACTAAAAGAGGCTGCAAAGCTGGAAATTGTAGGAAGTGCACTGGTGAAATCCTTCGATTTGAGCCACCATGAGCTGATCGAAGTAAAGTCGAGTTATAAACTATAAATTAGAGCTGGTTGTGAGGCAACCCAACAATTCTTCCCTTTTATCTATCTTATTTTATACATTAGATTATGAATTTTTTTTAGAGTTTTTTTATATAATTTTTCATAATATTGGTAACTCATTGTCTTTACAAGACATAGAGAATCTATGCATAGTCTACACTTCTTTTACTTCATCGTCTTCAAATTCACATCTACATTGGCCAGGAAAGTATCCCTAACCACTTGTTCTTTGTCTTTTGTGAAATTATCCTTAGTGTTATGTGCTATTAAGTTGCATTTTGTCATTCTTTAAACATTGAATGTTCTATATTAGTTTGGGGTGAGAATATTTCATTCATTGTGTTACTGCAGTTTTTTTGTGATTGTGTGAAAAAAAATGAAAATGAAGAAAAAACATTAGTCTTATGTGCGGTTTTTCATTATTTACTCTTAGTTTAGTTGTTTATTTTCTAGTATTAATTTAGAATTTTGTGTGCTTGTGTGAGTTTGATAACTTTGTCAATCATGATGTGAATATTGGACTAGGTATAAACAGTGAATGGTGAAAATAGTGCACTATTAGATTAGTAAAAGCTTGTTTATGCTAAACTTGACATTTTTTATTGCACAATACTCATGTTGATATCTTTGGTTGGTGATTTAGTTCATTACTTAGAAATAGTTGAACATAGTGAATAAACTCGAATAACCTCTTTTGTACTAAATCATGACCAATTTTTAGAATAGTTTGGAGGTGGTTGAACTGTTGCAAGGGAACATTAATATAAGTAGGGGTTCCATGCATGATATTATCTTGTGTGGATTATCTTAAACCAATGAGATGAAGACGAGGTGAAAGTTTTAAGTTAGATATTAGTTTTAGAAACTGGATGTCTAAAATAAAAGGGGCATTTCACTAATCTTTGAATAAATAAAAATATCTCTTTTAGTCTGTATAACTCGAGTGATTAAGTCTGCAAATGTTTAAAACTTGGTCCCCTATGGTCTTCTGACTTGGGAGTCATCGGCCTAAAACTCATTACAAAGGTTATATAGAAAGCAAATGAGAAGATGTTACAAAAAAATAAAAAGATAAAGATAAAAAAAAAAAATTTGATGAATAACATACATACATATATGTATGAATTGCATTGATTAAGCCCTAGACATTCGGTCAATAGAACTATATCTCTAATACGAGGTGAGTAACTTAGTTTAATCTTACAAGTTGAAGTAATCAAAAATAGGAGAATCTATACCTCTTAAAGTGTGAACTTGTAATAGTTCGATACATCTGAACTAAGAAAGGGTAAGGAGTAGATTTAAGTGAGTTCAACTTTAGAGCACATCCCAGGATAATTGAGTGAAAAAATTAAGTTTGGGAGAGTGTACATCTCGAGTGAAGTAAAGAAATATTTGACTACTTAGGGTCAAGTGATGAGCTAATCGTGATCTTAATATGTTAGCATAAGTTTTCACACACATACACGTCAAGTTATGCATGTAACATATAGAGATTGATTTGAGTTTGCACTGTTGTAGTTGTTCATTTTGTTTAGTACTAAGTCCATTCCTGAGACACAGCAGGTATTTAAACCATGTTTTATGTGGAATTAAGTTTTAGTTTTGTTCGAGGACAAACAAATGTTTTAGTTTGGGGGTGTTTGATAAGCGCATTTTTTGTGCACTTATTCGAGGCTATATTACTAAGCTTTTGTGTCGTTTTATTATTGTATTTTACTTAATTTAGGTTATTTTTATCTTATTTCAGTTTTGGACTTGTTTCTAAGCAATTGGAAAAGAAAGAAGGATAAATTGGCTAATTTATGGAATTTTGGGGACTAACGTGCATTTGGGGTAAAAGTTGAAAATTGTTGAAAAGAAAATTCGCGAAAGATTTATAACTGGACAACTGCCCTGGTCACCCAGTTATATTTTGTATTGGGTGCTCGCTAAGGTCATTTCGGAAAAAAATCTAATTTCCTAATTTGAATATAACTCTTATGAAAACGAATTTTGTGGGGTATTTTAAAACCCTAGGGCCGTCCAAAAAGAGGGAAGAGAGTTTTTATTAAGATTTTTCAGAGAGAAAAGATGGAAGAACGTGAAGAACAACTCTAAGAACACGAAGATTCAATTAAAGATTAATCGGGGTGATGTCGTTCTTCATTTATTTTTCTGATTTTTCTCTTTTCACCATGCTAGGTTAGATTAATTTGTGTCATGGAACGATAAACTTTGTATTATGATTTTTAATTCTTAGTTTTACATTCTTGACATCAAAAATACGTTTTAGAATATTTGAATGATTTATTTGATCTTATTTTTCTCCATGATTATAGTGCACAATAATTATGTGAGTTGGTGATTTATTTCATAAATTCGAGAGAAATGAAATAAATTAGACATCTATAAATCATCATATGGTCCAATAGGGGATAGAAATATACTGCTATGCCTTACGTAAATCTTTAAGTGTTTATAAAAACTCATGCATTCTTGTATATTTGCATCCATCATAGAAATATAGATGAGTCATATATGAGAATATGTTTAACTTTACTCGATAGAGATTGTTGAATAATTAAAAAATATTGATTTGTCAATATTGAAATCGTATGTCAAGGTGTAAAACTAGGGTTAAAAAGATTATTACTTAGGAATTCGTGATCCTATCGCATTCATCACATATTAGAAAACACCTCAAATCATATTCATATCTAATTTGCATTTAGTTAATTCATTTATTCATACTTGCGTATTTATCATTAATTTAGTTATAATTTCATCAGAACAAACATTCTCAATTTTTATTGTTTCGATTAAGGTCACGGTAATTAGAATTAGAACTAATCAATCCTTGTGGGAATGATACTTGGACTCAAAATTCATTTTATTACTTGTTAACGAACCGTACACTTGCGGTGGTTTTAAAACGAACAAATATTTTCGTGAACAAGTTTTTGGCGCTGCTGCCGAGGATTGATTTTTGTTACTTAGATACTGATTCGATCTTGTCTTTAATTTTAGTTTACATAATCTATTTTATGGGAATGATTTTTTATTACTGGATCTTGAAGTTTGAATTGCAATCTTTCATGTTTGGGTTCTTCACTTTTAATCTTGAATTTTGACACTTTTGATTCTTTAATTCTTCTTTTTGATATTTCTTATTGATCCTAGTCTTGATTTTTATTGTGGATTTTGAATCTTTCTTTTTAATATGTTTTCTCTTGTATTCTTGTGTTGATGAGATGACACAAAGAATGAGAATCGCATATAAATTGAAGACCATAACCATATTTATAGTTTTCATCTGTATTGAGTCCATTGTCAAATACAACCCTAATAGATATGGTCTTTACACATATAATATGGACACGCTTTATTTAGATGCTCAAAGCCCATAACTTTAATTCCTTATTAGTTTACTTTAATTGAGGTTAATTTTAATATAATCTTATATACAATTAATTGCATATCTAGGCCATATGACAAATTTAAAAATCAAACCATCTTTCGCTAGGTCACATATGTTACCTTATAAATGTACATAACCTTATGACGTTAAAAAGTCTTTTACTATCATAATCAAAAGCATCTCCGAACAATCTCATCCTTCAATTATGTCAATATAGAATCAAAGCGGTTTTCATTATAAATATCATAACTAAACACATCCATGAACACGTATACTAACACAATCAAATGGCATAGATTAAGCCCATGTTTGGTACAATTAAAATTTTTATTTTCATTATTCTACTAATTTTCAACCACACATTCTTCAATAAAATAATATTTTCCATCATATCATTAATTTTTCCTTCTTTTTCAATCATACATTCTCTATCAATCTACTATTCCAGAATACATTCTTCTAAAATAATGTAGCTCAAACACACCCTAAGTGTGGATGTGTAACATAGAAATTACATACAATGTGATCTAAACATGCCTATTTCCAACTTGTCCTACCTTATTCTTTAATGAGATCAAACCTAAAAGTTTAATCAGAGAGAGAATACTTTATTTCTGAATTAAACTGAATATCCATGGATAAAAGTACGTGTCTAAAATAGACAACATCTTAACACAAACTTCAACTAAATTAGCATATCATCAAAAGATGCAATACTCATGTGAGCAATATACTTATGAAAGACCTGTGGTGGCAACCATTTAGTAAATGGATCCATAACAATGAAGTCTGTCCTGATAGGCTTCATAGAAACCTTGTCCACTCTGAATTCTTTCCTTAATAACCAGAAATTTGATATCTATAAACTTTAACATCGTCAAGTTCTTATTGGAATACAAAACTGCTATTGTCACAGAATAAACTAAGCAGTCTTTCAATTCTATCCAAAACGTGCAGCCCGGTGACAAAATTCTACAGTCATATTCCATGATCAGAATTAGAATATTCAATGATCTCCAATTGGTTTTATTTATTAAATGTGATCACGTAATTCTTAGTTTTCTATAAATACTGAATAATCTAATTGGATGCTTTTCAAATATCCATCTCAAAGTTACTTAAATATCTACCTATCATTCCAACAATAAATGTTATATCCGAATGTGTACAATCATAAGCATACATTAACCTTTCAACTACTGAAACATATGGAATTTTTTGTATTTTTCTTTCTCTAAGTTTATCCTTAGGGTATTAATTGAGACTAAATTTGTCTCCCTTAATAATAGGGGTGTAACCTAATTTACAATCATATATTCCAGATATCTTAAGAACATTTTCATATAACTCTTCGTAATAATCGTAAAACTATTTCGAGAATGATTCATGTGTATTTGTATCATTAATACAAAAGAAGCGTCACCAATATCTTTTATTTCAAAATTTTATGACAGAAATTTTTTGATTTCGTGCAATAAGCCTAAACATTGCAGGAAAGTAGTATGCCATTGACATACAATACTAGAAAAATATGCTTACTCCCACTGAACTTGTGGTATACACAGTTATCAACTGCATTTACCTCAAAATCAAACGAGATAATTATTTGATGAAATTTGTGATACTATTAACAGGAAGCCTATTTGAACTCATAGATAGATTTCTTTAATTTTTAAACCATATGTCGTAGCTTAAGATCGATATGTGTCACAAGTGACATAATAATCCTAAAAGAGTCTTTTGTAGAAATCAGAGAGAAAGTCTATTTAATGTCAATGTCTTCCTTTAGAGTAAAGTCATTTGTAATAATACGAGCTTTATATCTCTCCACATCATCATACGAATCACTATTGGTTTCAAATATCCATTTACAACCAATGGGATTCGTATCTTTTAGCAATGTGATAAGTTCACAAACGTTATTGTCTTTCATGGAGTTTATCTCTTTATTCATGGTATTAATCCACTCTTGAGAGTTATTCCTTTGCATGTGTTGATGAAGAACAATCTTTTGATTGTGTTACATCCTAGAATAATATTTTGATTATGTATAGCGGATTTTGTAATAATATTTTGATCCGAAATTACTTCTTGAACAAGATATGGAGCAAGAACTTGTCTCTAGTTTTGGTCATTGTCAATTGCAACAGAAGTAATATATACATATCCTTCTTTAAAGACAAACTTCTTATCCTTAAAACATTATCCTCCCTCCAAAAAAAAACTTCTACGTCCTTAAGGAATCAAGCATTTCTCATTTTGAAAATTGACCTAATAGTGAGATCTTTAAAAATTTTGTAACTCCTTAACAATTGCTTTACTTGGAACTTTATTAAGAATTTAAGTTGAAATCTTTAGTGCTCCTAGAGAAATTCTAGCCATGTGAAATTACTAATCATACTCCTTTACACGTCCTTAATTGTTATATTTTGTCTCTTAGTAACACCATTCATGCCAAAGGACCATGACATGGTGTATTATGGGACAATTCCACATTATTCTAGGAATTTTAGCAAAAGGCCATGAACGTTGTTCTCCTGATCCATCATATCTGTCATAATATTCACCACTATGATAAGATCTAACTTGTTTAATTCCTTTACTGGATTGATTTTCAACATTAGTCTTATAAGTGTTAAACTTGTCTATTGATTGGGATTCCTTATGAATGAGATACATGGAGCTATAATGAGAAAAATCGTCTATGAACATAATAAATTATTATTAATCATTCTAAGAAGTTGAAGGGAATGACTCACAAATATATGTATGAATTAGTTCTAAGACATCTGAAATTCTATTGACACTTAATCTTCTTACACTTATTTGTTTCCCTTCAATGCAATTAACATAAGCATTAAAGTCCATAAAATCAGAGGAATTTCTTCTGACTCAAGCTATTCATTTCTCTTTTTGAGATATGTGACTTGATCACTTGAACCATAATGAAGTGGTATTCTTATTGATTAATTTATATTTAATACCACTTGAATTTACATGCAAGATTTGTTTATAAGAGGCAATCATATTAATCAAATATAAGTTATCATGATCGGATAAAGAACTAGTGCCTATAATAAATTTGAATTAAGAAAAAGATTAAATTGACTATTTCCAACTGAACAGAGTAACCAACTTTGTCCAATATAGAAATAGAAACCAAATTCCGTCTAAAAGACGGTACCACAAATTTCTTTTTCATATTCAAATGATAACCAATTTTTAATAATAACCTAAAAGTTCATATAGCATCAACCTTAACTGATTTGTCATCATCCCACATAGATAAATCTCTCAGTATCAATTGACTTTAAATTGTTCATGCAACCCTACATAGACATGCTTATTTGAATAATGACACCAAAATTTATCTACTAAGTATATCTAGGTATTGACACTAAGTATATCCAGGTATACCAAAGTGAGAAGTGTACTTTACTTTACATGCCAAACGTGATATTTAGTACAATCTCTCTTCACGTGTCCTAATTTTTCACAAAAGTAACAGTCAAATTCATCATTTTCAAGTTTTTGCTGTTTATTTTGAACTGAACTTAATGCAGTTTTCTTATTCTTTATAACTTGTCCTTATAGGTACTTACCAAGTGAGTAATATCAATTTTATCTCTTCTTCTTGCACACGGTATGGAATTAGCTTATTAAGAGTCAACTTTACCTTTTGACAGTTGTAACTGGCCTTAAATTAGCCGAATTGTGTAAGAATAGAAATCAAAACTAAATGCACGAACAAGTCATCAGAAAACTCAAACTTTAATACTTTTAGTTTTGAAGCAAGATGATACATCTCCACGATTTACTCTCTTATATTTTCTTTACCCTTGTACTTTAGTGAAACTAAGTTCTCTAAAATGCATGCTAGTTTCAGCCTTATTGCCTTCTGCAAAGTGTTTTTCAATTTTCTCAAGAAACTCTTAGGCAATATTTACCTTAGTGACACTGAGTGTTACTGGAATTCCATAATTCATGATCATAAGACTCATGCGGTTTGAATAGTCCCGCTTATCCGAGTCCCATTTTTCATCAATGGAACTCTTATCCATAAGAGCAATGAGTTGTTCAGTCCTTAAAGCAAGATCTAGATCCATATAGCAAAGAACGATATGAACGTTTTATTTCTAGTTCTTAAAATTTGGTTCAAGTATAAGAATTTAATTGATTAGTTGGCACATATTGTAAAAGTATATGGATTAACCGAATAGAGAACTTAAACCTAAATAACATGTTCACATAGGAATCCATATTGGACAATCAATAATTTTAAATGATGGTTAACCTCATCACAAGAGACCGAGCACAACATTGATATTTAGTGTTTAGACAGCAATACCAACTTGTAAGTGACACTCTTGGTGTGGTAATCAAATATTGACAATAAATTCGGTCAAATATCAAATATATATTTAGACCAACTCAATATTCACATAATGGAAAACATTATAATTGTCACATATTTATAACCACATGTGTGCAAATAATTCGGTAAAATATTAATCTTCATTTGGGCTAATCAATACCCGCATGAATTAGATACATACAACCATCCTAATATTTCAAATATATTAATTTAGGCAAAAGAGATTACTTTGGCAACATGTTACTTCAACTAATCTATTTTAGAAAATTAGTAATCTGAAATGAACTTTAGCACCAAGATTTGAAATTTCATTGCTCCCTTCCAAAAGGAAAAAAATTTAATGTGGACAGATTAGCGCCCCAAAACTAGGCGGTAGGCAGCGCCTATCAGCAACCGGGTGCTGTAGCACCTAGGTGTTGCAGTGCTTAAACGAGCGTGGCACGCAGCACTGCAACGCTGTGGCAATGCCGAAAAACTCCTCAAAAAAGTCTAAAATTTTGATATCTAAGGTTTGAAATTCACATCCTAAAATTTTGTAGAACCAAAGTATGAATTTTAACTCTAAAATCTTCTTTATTCTCAATGATTTAAAATAGAGTTGGTTTCGAAACCACTTGATGAAACTTTATGAAAATTTAAATTTTATAAAACTAGAAACTTTAAAGCTTGCAAACCTAAATTCCTTTATTGTCAAGATCCTACATGTCAAATCACCAATAAAATTAATAATGTGGAACATACCTTAATTCTTTGAGAATGATTCTTTATTACTAGATCTTAATTTTGGATCTTGAAACTAGAACTGCAATCTTTTCATGTTTGGGTTGTTCACTTTTAATCTTGAATTTTGCTTCCTTTGATTCTTTAATTCTTGTTCTTGATATTGTTTCTTGATCCATAGTCTTGATTTTTTATTGTGGGTTTTGGATATTTCTTTTCAATATGTTTTCCCTTGCATTCTTGTATTGACGGGATGACACAAAAATTGAGAATTACATATAAATTAAGGATCATAACCCTATTTGTAGTTTTCATATGTATTTGACCCATCATCAAATACAAGTCTAATGGATACAATCTCTACACATATAATTCGACCCACATTTTATTTAGATGCTCAAAGCCCATAACTTTAATTTTTTATTAGATCACTTTAATTGAGCTTAACTTTAAAATAGCCTTATATACAATTAATATGTAGGTCCACGTGACAAATTAAAAAAACTCAACACGGTCCATATGTGTGCATGGACCAATTACTTAATCCAATGCATATGCTTTGGTTTTAGTTGATTTCCAATTCTTTTTTTGTCAAATTCTTCTACTATGATTTTGAACAACAATTATAACAATCTTCCACTTGTTCAAAATAATATGGATCGTATATAGAAACTATCGACACTTAAGCATAATGTTTAGATATTTTACGATTTGAATCTAAATATAGTATAATTCCGACAAAGTATCATTGAAATCCTAGGTAGCATGATAATTCGAACCAATTATTTCTTGTAATCATATCAATGAAAGTACTGGTACGAGAATTTTCCAAATCGTAAGTGTACGGTATCAAGTTTTAATATAGTAGGAGTAGAGTATCGTTTTCCACAGGGATTGAAATCAAATCCTAATAATTCTAGTAATTAAAATAACCTTAATTTTATCTAGAAAATATGAATATTGGAATGAGATGACTAATTGAACTAATTTAATTAATTAACAATGCAATTAAACAAGATTAATACAAATGGACTTAAACTCTAGAGATCCACTTTCACCTAACCATCGATCATGCTTAAATCATCTAACTATTTCTTAATCTATTCTTATGGTTTATTAGTCAAGAACCCGAAATTATCTTAATCCCCTCTCTCGATGACGAATTAAGAATTATTCTTAAAATTCTAATTTTAAGTCTCCATCTAAAATTAAGATGATAAAGTTCATTAAGATCTTTGGTTCTTTTAATGGCTAGAAAGGCTTTCATAAGCCTCTTGAACTCTATAATCTCCTAGGTTGTGTTTACAATAGTCCCTATTTAGAATTTCTTCTCTTGATAGTAAATCTCAAATTCCATATCATTCAAATAGTGATCAAGCATTTAAAAGCATTAAGAGTAGATAAATACAAATAAACCAATGGAATAACCTTTGAAATAGATAATTAAATGATCAAAGCATAATCTCTAGTGTTGGCTACATTATATCTCTAGAAAAATAAATTACTCCGTGGAAATATAAAAGAAAACACAATTCATGTTCTTAAACATTGATAGAGAATATTGATAAATAATAAGAAGAACTCGTTGATTTGTATATTCCTCAATCTCCAACGGTGTTCTATCTTGTGTGGCTGCTGGATTGCTTCCCCCAAAAGTCCTTTTATTGAACCACTCTAGCTGTATTTATATTCCCTCTTTTAAACTCGTTAGTTTTAGGGATTATGTGGTGGACTAGTATCGTCGCGGTGCAACTGCGCTTCTTTTGGGCACATGAGGGCTCCTAGTCTCAGGTGAGAAACACTTTGAAGCTTCCAGTTGGACGTATGGGAGCCTCATAATGGCGTGGGGGCGTCAATACCCCTTGTAATATGCATCCTTGGTTTGGATGGTGACACTTGAATTGCTCCTAATTGATTCCATCTTCTCATTGTTGACTCTCCTATAATAAAAGTACTTGAATGTATCGTAAAAAAAAAAACCCATAAGTGCAGTCGAAATTCTCAAATTTAAAAGTGAAAGATATCTAATAACTCCGTTATAAAACTAACTTATCAAATACCTACACAAGTGTCATTTATTTTAGAGGTTTCTTAAACTCACTTAGCATTAATATGATCTTGCGCTTATTCTATTTGTGGAACTTTTAAGAGAGTAACTTCAACTCTCTATTGAGGAGGCACCACCTTGAAATTTATCTAGGTGAAGCTCTTCTAGTATCTTATTATTTTAGAGATACTTACGTACTTAATATTGAACTTCATTAAAAGCTTAAAGCTCAATCTTCATTTAAGTAATGACCATCATTATATAATTAGGATAGGATTTTTGCATAAATTATAATGTTGAAACTATCCACTTATCGAATGACTTGTTGTGAACCTTTGAATTATTGGATATTGTTTTTAATAATGACGGTAAGGTTGATATTGATGATGTATTCTTTGGTCTCAAAGGTATCTCATATAAAAGATTCTTAAATCAAGAAAGTTTCTTCCCAGTGTTAAGTAAAATCACGAATACAGATTCCATGGTTGAATATGTTATGCATGTTTGTTTCTTAGACTTTTAAGAAACTGCACCTCCTCTAAGAGTAAACACCCATCCCGAAGTATTTTTACCAGTGCTACATATTCAACTAGTATTAGTAAATTATTCTAATATAGTCGTGAATTTGGACTATTGTAGATCTAATTTTTTTGTTTTTTTCTTCAAATAACCAAGGACTCTCACAATGGCCTTCCAATGTTTCTTGCTCAGATTACTAGTAAACATATAGTAATTACAAATATTATGTTATATTTTATGCAATGAACTGCATACATAAGATGCATATAATACTTGCATACTGTAGTTGAGCAATAGCATTTCCATCATTCTTTATAATCTAATTGATTCAAATAATAGACCCCATTAATTTTTATAGCTTTGATATCCAATATGGTATCCACTTATCCAAGATTATTCCTCTTGAATGTGGAAGATAGAAATCTTTTTGTTTCTTTTATTCTGTCCATGTGATTATTTAAAATTAGCATGTTATCGAAATACAAACAAATAAATACTACATATTTATCACATATTTTAGAATATAAACACTTATCTACACTATTATACATAAAACCAAAAGAAATTATTTCTTAAATAAAATTTCTGAAACCATTTCTTTGGTGCTTGTTTTAATTATACAATGATTTTACCAATATGTACACCTTATGTTCATTTTTGTGTAGAATAAATTCTTCCTGTTGTTCGTTATAAAATTCACCATCGAGATCTCCATTTAGGTATGTCGTTTTGACATCCATTTCATGAACATGGAGGTCATATATGGATGCTAATTAGGGGTGTTAACGAGCTGAGTCAAGTCGAGCCGAGCCGAAACTTTTTGCTCGGGCTTAGGTAAAAATACTTCGAGCTTTTTTGGCCCGAGCTGAGCAAAAGCTCGGCCAAAAAATTTAGGCTCGGGCCTTAGCGAGTCGAGCCTCGATTTTATTTTTTTTAAATTTGTGCAATTTATATGTATTATAAACAATAATTAAATATTAACATATTAAAAAATTACTGCTAAAATGAAAAGAAAAAAATTAAAAATAAGAAGTTGAAGGCAAGTTTTTTTTTAAGCTCACAGACAGGGCCGTCGAGCCGATGCCCCAAAATGGGGCTCAACCCCACCAAGCCATGAGTCAGCTCGGCTTGGACTTATTTCGGGTCGAGCCCTAGCCGACGAGCTATTTTGACATCCCTAATGCTAATGCGAATAATATTCTCAATTGATTTTATTCTAGCTATTGTTGCATATGTATTAAAATAATCAATTCCTTCACTTTGATGATACTTTTAGCTACTAATCTAATTTTAAAGATATTAAGAAAACCATCTACATTGTATGTTCTTGTAAACATCCATTTAAAACCAATAGGTTTAGACTCGGGTTGTAATTCGACAAGTTCCCATGTATTATTTGACATAATTGAATCAATTTCATCTTTAATTGTGTCTTTTCAAAAGATACTATCACGAGAAGCCATAACTTCTTTATAGGTCTTAGGATTGATTTTCACTTGTACAATAAAATGTATTGTTCTAACAATATTCTTCTCATTTCCCTATGCTAGGTCAAGTGAAATGAGGTGTGAATCTATTTCAACTAGTCCTAATCTCTTTTCTTTTAGAGTTTTTTTTTTTTTTAACTTCCTCGAGGTTCACTAGATTTATCAAAATCTTTAAGAGTTGTTTGCTTTTCACTAGAGCTAGGAATCTCTCTATGAGGTTTCCTTAATTCATTATATGAAGATTGTGAATTCTCAAGAACTCTACATCATTGAATTCAATTATCAAATTGGTCTTCAAATTTAGTAATCTATCGGATTTGCTATTATTAGCATATCTAACAAAGGCACATTTAATGCACATTGGACTCAACTTAGTCCTTCAGGGTCTATGTTCTTATAATATGCAAGACACTCCCACACTTTGAAATATTCAATATTTGATTTTCTTCCTTTTTGACAATTCATAAAGAGAAACCTTTGTGAATTTTGAAGGATTTCTATTCAAAATTATACAGGCACTTAACAATGTTTCACCCGACAAGTTAAATGTAAACTTATCATAAATTAATAATACATTTATCATTTCAACTAATGCTCAACTTTTTCTTTTAGCAAAACTACTATTTATTTTTATTATTTTTTAGTGTCCTAGGTGTAGAACATTGATGTATTATACCTTCTCATTCAAAATAAATTAAAATCGCTAGAAATATATTTACTATCTATGTCACTTCTAAATGTTTTTATTTTCTTATTTAAGTGATTTTTTACTTCATTTTTATAACTTTTAACCAAATCAAATGCTTCATATTTATGTTTCATTAAATAAACATACGTATATCTTGAGTAATAATCTATAAAGGTAATAAAATATATATTCTTTCATAGTCAATATTCCATTAAATTTACATATATCCAAATAAATAATTCCAAAATTTATAGTCCTATTCACACTTTGATAATTTTTTATTTATTATTATTATTATTTTAGAATCTATACAAGTTTTACATTTGTATACTTCATTCATATTATATGAAATCATATCTTATTTTGACACTCTTTTCATTATACTAGCACATATGCGATCTAATCTAGCATATCATAATACATTAGTTAAGATAACAATAATAGCCTTTTCTGAGAAATTTTCTATTTCGGGATAGTACAAGTTTTTCAAATTCATAAACACTTTTAATACCCATTTTTCCCAAAAGAGCTCCACTAACTAAGTTATTTTCATGTCGGGAAAATGTAATACATTAGTTTAGATCACAATTTTTCCGAAAGTGAAGATGATATACACATTTCCTTTCCAAATCACTTTGAAGTGGCCTTCATTACTCATTTGTGCCTCTTGTTCTTCAACTGATTTGTGATAAATTTTGGAAGAGGACTTGTCATACGATACATGAATATTTAAATGTATCATATCACCAACCAAGAACTTTACCATTGATAGCATTGATTTTGCACAAGGTGCCACAACTTATCTTGATCAATAGAGTTTACTTTACCATTTTTCTTGTTTTGTTTATTATGCCGACAATCTTTTGCATAATTTTCGAATTATTCACACACAAAACCATCTCCCCTAGGCTTCTTCTTAGACTTTTTACATGTTAGAATATTTTCTTCCGTTTGATTTGTTGGACAACTCGATCTTTTCCACAACATTGGTGTTTGAAGTGCCTTTATAAGAGTTTACTCTTACTCATTGCCCTCAATTCTTCGTCAATCAAGAGATGTTTCGGAATTTGTTTCAAATAATAATCTTCGGAACTATGAAAAATCTTCTTTCAATATCCTTTTCAAGTCGCCGAAAGTTTTGTAATGATTGGTCGCACTTCAAAATATTTTGGATGTTCTATTTTGACTGCCTTCAGTTTGTTGATAAACACTTGCAATTCATGCACTTCGGGAAGTAGGGAATTTGAGCTCTACATATTAATTTATCATCTTGGCATAGTTATCTTTCACTCCTTAAGCATCCAAATCTCAATTTGTTTGTTCAGGTACTGGAGCCAAATTAGGATCAAGAATGTAGAAGATTTTCAATACTGTTAGAAGAAATTTCAATTTTTCTTGCCTCCAAGTGAAGTTTTTTTCATCAAATCTATCCAACCATACAAGGCCTTCATTCATGAGATTGATGGTCACCATGATTGTCTCGCTCTACATGGAATGACGTTTGAGATTGTTGATCCAAAAAATTTGTAAATAATAGAGAATAGAACAAAATAAATAAAAGCAACACGAAAAATATGGAAATAAGACTTGTACGCATTATCGCCATCTTCAACCGATATTTTCCCCCTCTAGGATTGATTTTGTTGCTTAAAATGACTCACGACAAATGGTTTGTAGGATTGAACGAGTCTTGAAGAAGAAAAATACTTAAGCACTTGAAGAAAACTGTGAACATTTGAATATGTATGTAAGAATTAGGAAAAGCTCTTTCGAAGTTGAAATGAATTATGATTTGTTCTGTTCAGAAATGGAAATGTACTCTTATTTATAGATTTTCATTCCAAATGATATTCAAACTTGTGGGGTCCTACTAGTAGTCCCACATTGGGTAGAAATATGTACTTCTTGTCTATTATTGATTATTACACAAGAAAGGTGTAGATTTATCTTTTAAGAGATAAGTCGGTCACTTGTCATAATTTTAATAATTGAAATAGACAAGTTGAGAATCAAACTGGCAAAGGAATAAGTTTTTGAGAACTGATAATGATCTAGAGTTTTGTAACACTGAATTTGATAATATGTGCAAAAAGAATGGAATAAGAAGGCATAAGACTATTCTTTATACTCCCTAACAAAATGGGGCAGGGAAAGGAAGAATAGAAGTATACTTGATAAAGTGCGATACATGATATTAAGTTTTGTGTCCCAAAGTCATTTTGAGGATAAGCTCTTATGACGGATTGTAATTTGATTAATTTGGCTCCATTTGTTGCATTAAATGGTAACACTTCTCATGAAAAATGGTATGGTAAGTTAAGCGATTATTCCATGCTTAGAACTTTTGACTGTGATGCATTTTCTCATTAGAGTGAGGAAAAGCCTTAAGATAGAACTAGAAAATGTGTTTTTCTAAGTTACCTTGAGAGTGTCAAAGAGTACAAGTTATAGGATACAGGTCAAAAGGGGGTTAAAATCATTGTGAGTAGATATGTTACTATTAACGAAGGTGAAATGCCTTGTCTTAAGACTTAATATGAACCTGTGAGTAAAGAAGAGCAAGGTGAGGAGAGAGATCACTTGAAAGTGGAGTTAGAAAAATTTTGTACATCTATGTGTGTCCCTTAACCAGTAATCTAGCTTTAAACCATTAGGGTTCTAATGTACTAGTACCCTATTCAATCATCCACTTACAATCGTCAGTTTATTATTTCTTAGGCCTAGGTACTAACTCCCAAGTTCCAACTACTTTCTACCACCATGATTTTGGCTTCCAACTAGAAAATGGACTAACAGCTGGGCTCATTACATAGATTCATAAACTTAAACATGAACAAAAGCATAACTATTTATTGGCACGAATCAAGTACTTTTTCTCACTTTTTCCAAATCAAGTTTATTTCACAACAAAGACAACTTATTTCTGGTATTTTACATAAAACCCTATAAGTAAAAACTGTACTAATAAACATAACCATCATTAACGTCCCTTTTACATTCTATCACCAACAGCAAGAAAATCGACAAGATTAAACCAAAATGCCGGTCATGAAATCCATCTTCCTTATTTCTATACATTTCTTTCTTGTCCAGCATAACAAACACGCTGAAAATGCAGTAACATTATTTGTTTAACCCTTTATGAAAAGGAGTAAAGCCCTTAGCAGTTATCAAGACCATTTATTTTGAAACAAAGACAATATTCTACTGCATCAGCTATATTGAAGAAAACCCAATCCGCTTCAATTTTATCTATAAATTTTGCTGTTTTCAATTTTGTAATCACCTGCCACCTTGGATTTGCCACTGCTAACTGCAAACCAGTAAAAACAGCATATCATATGGCATTTTCGTGAACAAAAATTATAATGTTCAAAGGCTTCAGAGTAAGTATAATAGCCTCACTTTTGTGCCTCCTGAAATCAGTTTCTTGTGCAGTTCTTGTAGGGAATAAATTCCAGAAGTGTCAATATTCATCACATCTGTCATAATCGTATATAGTTTAGAATAAAAATGAAATGTATTTTTATGCTAAACTGAATAGGACTTAAATTGGACAATTGACAAATTATGTGAAATTCCTCTCAACCATTTTTAGTCCTCTTGATATGAATGTAACAAACAAGTTCAAAATGCATTGATCTGAAATATAAAAGTTTAGAGGCTAACAAAACTTACTGGACATGTCGAGGATTAATACCAGAACTCCTCCTTTCGTATTTTCTTTAGTCTCATTTTTGTCGAAAACCCTCCTCAGGATTCTGTAGCAGGATATGAAAATATGAGTTACTGATCATAAGAACTTCAGTGCCAATAAAATTTGAATGGAAGTAATTTTACAAGAGCTCAATTCGTTCCTATACCTTTCTCTGATGAAACTAGCATTTGCAAAACAAAGTGTTCCAGAACTAATACTGACAATTAAGATTCCTGGAATTTCAGTGGCCGCAGGATATTGCAGGATGTCACAGAATATATCTGTTCCTGGAATTTTTCCTAGTACTTGTGTACTAGGTTTAATGGAATATACAATTATCTTAGCAAATGAGATAGCAACCTGCAATAGATTTGATAGACATGGCAAGCATTGTTAATTATCCAATGCAAAAAACTGTACAAGATATTTTTTTCGTCTGGCGCAGAAGCTAAATATTTATGAGATCTGAGATTTTTATTCAAGAAACCTGAGGATCAATTATGACTTCACTCGTGGTTATCCAACACTAAAATTTCACCTCTTTATATAGTGTACACGAGACTATTCTAGATATTCTGAATATTACACAAGTCATTCAAAGATTTAAATCAGATTAATGACTTTTCCAAGTGCAATTTCTAGTTTCCAAGGCAAGACTTCAATTTTCCATTGGTAGAACTTCATATTCCAAATCCTCCTTTAATGATGTGGTTATTCTTTAATTTTTCAATGCTTTTTGAAGATTGTAAATTAATTTTTAACAATTTTCTTATGTTTTGAGTAGAAACTCAATATATTCAAATTAGATCAGTTTGATTTTATGAAAATATAAAGTGACACACTTCAGTCCACACCATTTCTCTTACAATAGTGCCTTGCAGCCAAGGGTCCCAAAGCTAGAAAGGCCACTTCAACTAGCCCCGCTCTTTGTATATGTAGCGGAGGAGTCTGGTTATAGCCAATGTTGCCTAGTTTAGATAACTCCATTGTTGGAGGAGGAGACATGGATTTTGAAATTTATACGAGAATCACATGTTTGAAATTTATGCTTGAAAAGGTTGTTTATAAGTAAATCTACGAGAATCACATGTTTGAAATTTATGCTTGAAAAGGTTGTTTATAAGTAAATCTACCTACGAGAAATAAATAACTATTTTTACTTGAAAGCAAATAAAAGTAATTTATCCAACAATCTTGCTACATTACATCAAGTTTGACATCATATGTGTTGACAATTTTTTTATACACAGATTTTAACAACGCTTTTTTCAATCAATGACCAGATTTCCTACCCATAGGAGGATGTCAAACTTGATGTAAAAAAAAAAAGGTGTACAAGTGGCTTAATTCTTTTTCCAAATATGCTTGAAAACAAAAGGTTATAACTTTTTAAACTTAGTCAAGCATACTATTTTGAGATCTTTTCTATTATGCATTTCAAAACCGGAACTTTTTCAATATTTAGCACTTCATCTACTTTTAAATTAACCTATTATTTCATGTTTGTATGTTTATAGGCATGAATACTATGAATTTTTTCTCATGTCTACCTTGATTTTGACAACCATTTTTAAAATACTCTTTTTTCTCAAATTCATTTTTAAATTACTCTTTTTTCAATACGTAAATCCAATTTTTTTTTCCTACATTTTAATACACGTTCTCTTAAAAAATCACTATTCCAGTAGTCATTTTCCCAATAAACTCTTTATAATGATTGTCAAACAAGGCACTACACTTATGGAACATTTGGTGGTACAGACTCCACAAATCCGGATGATATTATAGAAATGTCCAATCATATTATGTACTGTGTACTATTCGTGCTTGACAATAATGGTTCACAATCTTGGTATTGTCAAAATCTAGATCATTGATTTAAAAAACAGTTTTTGAAATTAATGAATGTGATGTTGCCAAATATGTCAACCAAGATTATCAAATAAAATTGAATCAGTAGCATGATCGCCTATCAAAAGCTGGAAAAAAAAAAAACCATATCTAAATTACGTACCGCAATAAGAAGCCCAATTTCGACGGAGCCAAACAAGACCCCAAAGAAGGCACCAAGGCAAACAATAAAATCAAGTTTGTCCACCTTCCATATATTATATGCTTCATTTAAATCAATCAATCCAGGAAGAGCTGATAATATGATTGATGCTAGAATGGCAAGTGGAGTGTAATACAAGAGCCTGGTGAATAACAGCAGGGATACAAGCACTGTTATAGCCATAACTATATTTGACACCACTGTTTCACAGCCTGCACTAAAATTTACTGCAGTCCTTGAGAATGAACCTGCATGATCAATTCTTCAGAATCACTAAACAATTTGGGTAACTGCTGTTAAATTTAATGGCATATCCTATTGAACGAATCAGAAACAGTAGAGTTCAACAGATAACAATTCAGGCGAAAAACATTGTTGGTGACCCAATTTAAAGCGTTGTTTCACTTAAGTCACCAAACCTTCATTTTCCAAATTAGCCACTGAACTTTGCACACTCCGTCTATTGAAGTAACCTAAAAATATGATGTGAGAAGAAAAATCCTTATACTGCTTTTAGAGTTTAGGTGGGCAAAAACGTCTCTTGTTTGGACCAGTTGTTTCTCAAAATGCTTTCCAAAAGGAAAAGAATTAAGAAAAGGAAAATTTTAACTTATTTCCCTGCCCTGCTTGACTATAAAAATAACGTATATATATCGGATATTTCATACCACGTAATATTTCATGCTAGCCGCATCATTATTTTTGTGAATTTAACAGATCTATTGAGTGCTTAAATTGAAAAATAAAATGAAAATATAATAACTAACTTGAAACCAAAAAATGGTGATGGCCAAAGTGGAACAAATCTATAAGCTAGGTGACTAGCAGTAGTTCTTTTGGCCTATTAAAGTTCAGGTTCTTCTTCTTCTTTAATATATTATATAGAGTAGTTGTTGAGTCGACCTTATCAAGCAAGTCATAAACAGTTATTGCAAACTTAAATTGGCCTACCAGTTGCAGCATAACAGGAAGTAAGAGATCCCACAATGTTCATGATACCCATGGCTACCATTTCTTTGTTCCCATCCAGGTGGTAGCCTTTAACGGAAGCGAAGGATCGCCCTACTGCAATAGCTTCCTGAAGCAATCAACATCGTTATTATTTTTTTCACCAAAAAGCTCATGAGTGCAGACAACAAAAATTTCCTCCGAACAATTTGATAATATGTGATATCATGTCTTAATGTTGATTGTGTAGAGTTTGAGCACTCAAGAAAATAATATTTTACAGTGCAAAAACTACATAGATATAGGATTTTAATGAAAATGGGGCACAACACCGTAGCGCACCTCGCCTATAGGCACAATACTGCAACTACCACTCGCTTGAAGCATTTAATCACACTTCAACCCAATCACTCGCAATCCTCACTTTCTCTCACTCATTCAATCCACATAATAAGATGGCTGGACCATATTTACATGGATGATATGTTGGTGGAATTGGAATAATGTATTCTAGGCTAATTCATTAATGGTGGTGGAACCCGTTGACCTCAAAATATGCTGCCAATAGATGTCGGACCCACTCATTCATGCATAAGCTAGATCCAACACGTAAAGGTTGATTAACGGTCGAGACTGCTCAAAATTGGACGTGAGAGAAACTCAATGACAAGAGACATTTTCGTTCGGGTTCCAACGTGATATCTGGGATACGATTATATGATAATAACCAATCGCTATAGGATCAGATTAAAGATTGTGAACCAATGTATGAGGATAAAACAAGTTGCTCCAAGTATTTAGAGTTGAACCAATGGTCACCCTCAGATGAAATTACACGTGGCCTCATCCCTCGGCTGAAGCATCAAATCCTAGCCATCATGTTGACTTTCCTAACTTTACAAAGCATTTAATACTCTTACACCCTATGGACAAGACAAGACACAAATATACTTTTTACAAGAGTCATATCAATCATTCAAATAAGATTTCTATAATAAATTCAAAATCTCCGCACGTAGGCCGTCACTAGCTGGGTAGAGCCTCGGTCCTGAATCGCATCAGCATGTCTACCTCACATCAGTAATGGGCCTTGAGGATTATCACAAGGCCTCATCTTTTATGGCTCTTAGTTCGGCAGGAATAGGTCCATAATTTCACTGGATCGGCCACGTAGCAATGCTAGTAGCAAGTCATAACAATAGTCCCCCAAGTCCATGTGTAATTATTTATGTTATGCATGGACTTTAATAATAAATGAAGTATCACAAAAAGGTTAAAATTTCTGATTCATCATACTAGTCCCCCAAGTCCAAGCATATATATTTATATTGTGCGTGAAATTGATAGTTGATGCAGAACTAGCTTACTTCGGGATAAAAAATATTGAGTTGTCGAGGCTGATTTACTTTGAAGATAGCTAAATTTGTTTTGAAGATGAGGCAAAGAAATGTTGAACTGTCGAGCCTGATTTACTTTGAAGATAGTTGAATTTGTTTTGAAGATGAGGCAGAGAAATGCTAAATTGTCGAGGCTGATTTACTTTGATTAACCTTGATATTTGTGCACATGATTTGACATTTCGCATGTTACCAAGGCGAAATGGCTAAAGCGGTACAACTTCCGATACACATACGATCGTCACATTAAATGTGCAATGATGGCTACACGTTTTTTTTTTGCGACAAGGACTAATGTGTTGAGGCAAGCACGTGATAATCACAAATTAATCTGAGGTGTTGTCGAAATAAATTGTTTGGATTCCACAACTCAGATACAGTACAAGATTGAACACTTCA
The DNA here is from genome assembly GCA_019097785.1 of Fraxinus excelsior. Lineage (NCBI taxonomy): Eukaryota > Viridiplantae > Streptophyta > Magnoliopsida > Lamiales > Oleaceae > Fraxinus > Fraxinus excelsior. The sequence continues at coordinate 23,462,653 of CM032635.1, read as the reverse complement.
AATTTAATGAGCATTGATCTAACAACCAGGATTGATTAGTTCATATAAAAGCCAAAAAAACCACTTGCACTCTTTCCAGCATTTGAAATTTTCCTTAATCTTCTTGTTCTCCAACGACTGTTCTTAGAGCTTTCATTCTAGGTATTTTGTTGCAACATCACTTCCATAATCTTTCGTAATTTTCTACAAATCTTCACCACTTTCTTGCACTTTTAATTGATTTGAGGCGTTGAAGGTTGTTAAGGTGGTTAGGTTGGGAGGAGAGTTAGTGTTTGAGGAGTTGAAAGAATGGTACACTATGAGTAAGGATGCCATAGACTATGAGGCAGGTTCGAGGGCTGCTAAGATTCCTTCTTCTATGATCGCCAAACGACTAGCCGAATTGAGGCAAAAATATTCCATCCCTCATTACGTTGAAATGTTAGTTCCCAAAGCCCATGAACGTGCTTGTTTTTCGAGGTCAGGTTGTGTGGCAGTGAGTGAATTCCTGTTCAAAGAAGGAATGCGTCTATCTCTGCACCCTTTTTTTAGAGTGGTGTTGTGGACCTTTATGTTGGTTCCAACTCAAGTTTTACCCAATGGATGGAGTCAACTAGTTGAGACCTACTTCCTTTGGAAAGAGGTGTCCCTAGGCGAAGACATGCCCCTGCATGTTTTCCAAACAATCTTTCAGACTCGAGAATTAGGGAAAGATGACTCCAATGGTGGTATTGCCTCACCCCCTGGGGGGCTCATGCTCCCTTTGTTGTGAGACTTCATTCCTCCATCAAGGGCTGGAAAGAGTTTGGTTCTAGGTTAAGGATAGATCGTAGATAGTAAAGCGAGACACCATCCTTGCCTGCACAGTACTAACTTAGTACTATAAAGTATATGAGTGCCTCACTTTACACAATTTTAATTTTCTATTTGTGCCTTATAGCGATCACTCTTTTTTGCAAACTTTAGTTCGCACTTCGAGCTCCATGAAGTGGAGTGGGAAGTAATTGAGGATATTTATAAATGATCCATGAAACTTCGAAGTTTCAACCACCTCATAGACCGAAGCAAATACTTCATAAACTTTTGATTGATGGCATCCAAGGGTATACTCTTTTACTTGCATTCATTCTTCTTCCAGATTTATAATCTTTACCTTTTTGGTAAATGCAAACAAATTTGCAAAGAAGGAGTACCACACTCTAGATATGGCCACCATTCTGAAGGCCACAACGGATGTTGGTAGTAAGGCCCTGAAGCCATCATCTTCAGGCACCAAGCATGTGAGGGGTAGGTTGGAGCGTCTCAGCAAGGAGCACACCCCAGAAAAAAAAGAAAATTGGTGCATAGCAACGGGGCCCCAGTGAAGTTCGGGATTACCGTGTCCCACTCCAGCAAGGATGTTCCACCACTGCCTAAGTTGATCGAGACTGCGATGAAGACGGTGAAGATCAAGAATGTTAGACCGACGAACGATGAGGCCGAGAAGGAGGAAGTAGCAGCCGCCCAATGGAGAAGACCCCAGGTAAATCTGGGAGATTCCAGTGGGGTAGGACGATAAGATCGCTCCTGTAGTAGTTGAGATGCTGCCACCGAAAATTTGAAGCGGCACAAAGAACTTCAATAAATTATGGACGGAGCGGTGGCAGATGTATGTGTCTACCTGTAATACTGTGGGCCTTACTACGGAACTTGTGAGCCAAAGTGCCAGGGCTATTGAAGTGGCCTTAGAATGTCAAAACGTATTGGCTGACATTCAATGAAGGAATAAAGCCTCGGTGGACAAGCTTGCTACTGCCGAAGAGAAAATGAAAAACTAAATTCTGAGGCTGAGTTGTTGAGGGCCCAGCGAGCTGAAGATGAGATGAAGCTGACATCCGCCTGCTGAGATAGAAGCTATGAAGAAAGAAGTTTACAAATCTCAGTGTGAGATCACTTCCTTAAATAAGAAGGTGGAAACCTCAAACAACCATCAGAAGCTTACAGTCGAGGCTTTGGAGAAGGCAACTTTGGAGTTCGCATGTTGTAGGGATATGAGCCAATTCATGGAGAGTCAAATAAAATATTATGTGGATGAGGCTAAGAGAGCTGAAGCTGAAGCTCAATAGGCTGGAGAAGCGATAGTGAAAAACTATATCTCCAATTTCCACCTTATGGAGGAGTACCAGCGCTTCGTCGTTTACTAGTGAAAATTTGCCTACGCCGAGGTAGTAAGAAGGGTAGAAGAGCTTTACCCTGAACTTGATGCATTTGAATGAAGGGCAGAGTTTATAGATGAAGTGCCTCAGACCTTCGCTGAAGAAGCTACTGAAGATGGGGTTGATCAAGAGAAATCACTTGCTTAAGAAGATCGAGATCAAGTAGCAACTGAAGCAACTACCAACGAGGTGTTAGCTCCCAGCCACCTCAATAGTAGCATAGTTCATATTCATTTTTTTGTAAAGGCTATGGCTCCCCAAATGTACTTAACTTTTCTTTAATGAATGGAATTTTTACAAGTCTCTTACTGCATTCCTTATTATTTTATGTTTTACTTCCCAAGTAAGAAGACGTCGACAAATGATTAAATAATCTGAACTAACCACACAAGTAACAATTAAATGTCTACTCGTCAATAACTTTAGCTGAATAACTAGAATGAACCTCCCTCTGAAATTACAGCTGAATAACTTTACCATATATTTGGATAACTCAAATAAAGGATTTTAACTTAGTTTTTGGGAGCATTTTGCTTACTCTATTTGATAATCTTTGACAATATTTAGCCTTGTCAAAAAAGACTTGTGACGCATGCCTCGTAGTTCAAACGAAGTGATTCCTTTATAGATCTGATAGTCTCCTTCCATGGTAGATAGTTTATCCATGTGAAGACTTCTCCCTTGGCATTCAGCATTGCTAAGGCGAGGTATATGATGTTCACCTCGGAGTCCAAATGAGGTAATCCCTTTGGGGATTTGATCATCTCATTCGAGGTGCTCACGCTTCTTTACATGGTGGATAGTTCATCCATGTGAAGGTTTTTTCCATGGCGTTCAGCTTCACCAAGGTGAGGCATATGATGTTCACCTCGAAGTCCAAGTGAGATAATCCCTTTAGGGATCTGATCCTCTCCTCCGAGGTGCTCATGCTTATTCACAGCATCTTCGCTTTTTACATCTTTAGACAAAACGTTTATTTATTTGCGAAGGCTGGGTAAAAGCTTCCAACTATGGATTACACTCATTGATAATACATCCTCAAATGTTTAACATTCCATGGATGGGGCTCAACCTTTCCATCCATGTCTTTGATCCAATAAGTGTCAGGTCAGATCGTTTCCTTGATACGGTATGGTCATTCCCAATTTGGCCTTAAAGTGCCTATTCCTGGCTCCTTAGAGGATAAGAACAATCTCTGAAATACCAGGTCGTTTATCCGGAATGACCTCTTCTTGACTTTAGCATTAAAATGTCGAGTCATCTTCCTTTGATATGTTGCCAGTTTCGATAGAGAGTCATCTCTTCTTTCTTCTAGGAAATCGAGCTCACACTTTTTATGCTCATCATATGATATCTCACTAAAATGCAATCTTCGTGGGGAAGGTAATCCAACCTCTCGGCACCATAGGCCATTCAAAAATGAGTTTCACCAATTGGAGTTCTACTTGTAGTTTGGATTGCCCACAGCGCCTGTGGCAGTTCATCCACCCAAACCCCTTTTGATGCGTCGAGCTTCTTTTTCAATATGTGTTTGATGGTTTTATTTATAGTTTTGACTAGTCCATTGTCTTAGGGGTGGTAAGGTATAGAAAAGTGTTTCTTAATTCCAAGCTCCTCACAAATGTCCCTCACCTTTTTGTTGTCAAACTGTTTTCCTTTATCTGAGATGATTGAGTAGAGAATTCCAAACCGGCATATGATGTTCTTCCACAGGAACTTAGAAGTGTTGATTTCGGTGATCTTCATTAGAGGTTCAGCTTCCACCCACTTCGTGAAATAATCTATTGCGACAATGGCAAAACTTGCACTTCATCTGCCCTTAGGTAGTGGACCTATGAGGTCCATGCCCCATTTGTTGAAGGGCCAGAGGCGGGATACACCAGTAAGCTCATGGGATGGTTGTCTTTGGATGGGGGAGAAACGTTGACATTTATAACATTTTCGTACAAATTGAATGGTGTCATTTCGTGCCAACGCGAGTCCTCCCGAATGATTACCACAAACACCTTCATGGATTTCACGGAGTATGTAGATGGCTTCTTCCTCTCCCATACATCAAAGGAAGGAGGATGAGAACTCTTGTTTATACAAAATATCATCTATCAGCACAAAATGAGCGGACCTCTTTCTTAGCTTGTAAGTCTCCTTCTTGTTATCAGGCAAAATCTGGTCTTTAAGATAAGCTATAAAGGGCTACATCCAGGTTGGGGTTCCTTTCAGCTACATCACTTCTTCTGTAGCGATGGAGGGCCTTATGACGTGCTCAATTGGCACTATCGTCAATAACTCTGAATCCTTGCTACTAGCATGGGTGTTCTCAAAACGCGGGATCTGAGCCAGCTTAAACTTTTCAAAGGATGGAAGAAGGTCCATTACCAGTTTGAGGTAGGTTGCCATGGCTTTGTCCCTGGCTATGAAGTTGTCATTAACCTAGCCAACAATAAGTTGGGAGTTACTGTTGATGAGCAACCTCCTCACTTGCATTTTATTGGCTAATCTAAGGTCAGCAACCAACACCTCATATTCGGTTCAATTGTTGGTGGCCCTAAATCTGAAACGCGCTACACAATTCATCTTGTGGCCCTTTGTGGCTCACCAAGACCACTTCTGCCCCTGAGCTTGCATCTCTGGTCGACCTATCCACGAATAGATTCTACGTGGGGGGCTGGCGGGCTCCATAATCTCGTCCACTTCAAGAATATTGGCAAATCCCACCACGAAGTTTACTAGGGCCTGGCCTTTGATGGTCGTTCTTGCCTTGAAGAGAACCTCGAACTCACTTAACTCTATTGCCCACTTTGACAATCTCCCCGAGGCATCAAGTTTTTGAAGCACTTGCCTAAGCGGGAAATTTGTTAGTACATGAATAGTATGGGCTTAAAAGTAGGGCCTCAATTTCGTGGATGCAGTGATCAATGTCAAGGTTAGCTTTCTAGGTAACGAGTTTCAAGTGCTAGTAATGCCTTGCTGATGTAGTAAACTGGTAGCTGGGTAGAACCATCTTCCTTGATAAGCATAGTACTAATGGCCTCATTGGAGACGGTCAAGTAAGTTGTAGAGCTTCTCCCAGCTTGGGCTTCGAGAGTAGGATGGCCTGCCTTATGTGCTATTTCAACTCCTAGAAGGCCTCTTCACACTCCTCAATCTATTAGAACTTTTTTTCCCATTTGAGACCTTGAATAAGGGGAAGCATTTGTCGTTGGCCTTTGAAATGAAGCGACTTAAAGTGGACATGCGACCGATTAAACTTTGCACTTCTTTTGATTTTTTAGGAAATCTCATCTCGATCAATGCTCGTATTTTCTTTGGATTTTCCTCTATCCCACTCTGGTTGACCATGTACCCCAGGAACTTACCTGATGCGACTTCAAACGCACATTTAAGGGGGTTTAACCTCATATAGTACAACCGTAAGATTTGAAATGAGTCATTCAGGTGAGCTATCACTCACCTTCTAGCTCTTGATGGGCATGTCATTCACATAGACCTCTATCATGTTACCAAAGAGATCGACAAACATTTTATTAACGAGCCTCTGATAGGTGGCTCTTGCGTTCTTTAATACGAAATGCATCATTTTATAGCAATAAAAATCGTGATGAAAGGTTGTTTTCCTCATCCGTCAGGTACATGGGAATTTGGTTATAGCCAGAATATACATCCATAAAGCTTAGTAATTTATGTCTGACGCTAGAGTCTACTAGCTGATCTATCCTTGGAAGATGTAAGCTATCTTTGGGACAAGCTCTGTTAAGGTCAGAAAAGTTAATGCACACCCTCTACTTTCCATTATGTTTCTTCACTAAGACCGGGTTGGAGAACCACTTCGGGTATATGGCCTCCCTAATGAAGCCATTTTTGATTAACTTCTGTACCTCTTCCTTCAGGGCATCATATCGCTCCATATTTAGAGCAATTCTTTTCTATCTATGTGGGGCAATCTTAGGATCAATTTCCAAATGGTGGCAACTAACCTTGGGGTCAATATCTACCATATCCTTGTGCTTCCAAGCAAAAACATCCCGATTCTCACATAGGAAGTTCTTGAGTCTTTCATTAGCTTCCGGCAATAGGCCCCTTCCCACCTGTAGCAACCTGGTGGGTCCAATGGAAAGCTCTCTGACTCCTCCATCGAGGCTGTTTGGGACTCAGTTTCAATAATACGGGGGTCGATCTCGTTAAACATATACGGTTCCTAAGGAATGTCTACCATGTCCATGTCAATTGTTACCACGTTGACGTCCATGAGCTCAGCCTTTCTAACAGAGTTTAAGTAGCACTCTCGTGGTCCATTTTGGTCACCTTTTAGCATGTTCGGTAAGGAATTTCATGCACAAGTGGTGGATGGAGGTAACAGCTCCTAGATCTTTCAATGTATGTCTTCCTAATACTCCATGGTAAGAGGACCTACTATCAACTATCAAAAACTTCATAAAGTTCAAAGTTAATTGGGATGGCTTTCCCATCACCACTGCAAGTGTAATTTTACCTCTCAGAATTATGCTATCTTCAATGAAGCCATATAAAGGGGTGGTGATGGGAGTCAACTCATGATCTAAAATTATTTTGTCAAATGTGGCTCCGAATAGAATGTTAACAAAGCTGCCATTGTCCACTCACATCTATTTTAGCCTATTTCGAGCTACCACAGCCCTCACGACAAGGGCATCACAATGGGGATAGTGGTCACCTTCTGAATCTTCCTGAGTGGACATAATGGAAAGTGATTAATTCCTTTGGGAGTTCCTTATTTCTCCACTGACATAAGGGTCTTCGAAGATTTTGTCAATCTCATGGATGGGAGCTTTCTCCGCTCGGGGTTGATGGCATCTTCACTATCATTGTCCGTCCCCCACTCTATCATCTTCATATTCCATCCTCCATCGGGGAGATACCTCCCGATGATGGGGAGCGACCTCGTCACGCCAAACGGGTGATCATGCCTAGGATGTGGCCTATTTCTCTGTTGAGAGTTGTTCTGATGGTCATTTTAGGAATTCACATCCCTTGGGTGCTAGGCGATATCCCTACAATTCATTGTGTTGTAGCTGTAGGAATGATGGTATATACAGTATTCGAGAGTGTTTTCGGTCTACCTCTAGATCTCGAGCCTCGCCCTCATCCTCTACGGGTGGCATGTTGTATAGAATTAGTTTGTTGAGGATTTATCGCAAGTACATCCTCATAGGCCAGCATGGGCTCATCATTTAAAATGGCCGTAACAAGTGCTTGGCCTGAACTGGAAGCAATTTCGTTGTCGGATTGGTTCCGTTGGTGATCCATCAAATGAGAGGTAGGCCCCCTCCCACGTTGCCTCTACTGAGGCTGGAGGCCCTTGCTGGCCCTATTTCTATGATCAATCAACTCTTTATTGATAATATCTCGCCTTATCATCTCCAGCAATGCGTCGTAGGTAATGGGATCCTGATTTTGCACATCTCTCCAAAACAAGGTATTAATATTTAGGCCTCATCTCAACGCTAAAAAGGTGTCAAGGTCGGTAACTTGAACACAATAAGTCATCTCATCGATAAAGCGAGACAAGAAGCTCTTCAAAGTTTCTCCAGGTTATTGTCTCATATCTTAGAGACATTGAATTGGGGCTTCTCCTTCCTTATTTACCTCAAATCTTTTCAGAAAAGTGCTTTTTAATTTTGGCCAACTTCTGATACTCCCAAGTGGTAACCTATTGTACCAAAATTTAGTTGTTCCACTGAGAGTTAAGTGGAAAGCTCTACATGTCACGACAAGGGTGGCACTTCTCATGCTCATCATGCTCATGAGTGCATTTTGTAACTACTCAAGTGCTTTGCCGAGTCGCCTCTCCCATCGTACTTTGGCATCTTGGGCATCACATAATGGTTCGGCACCTAAGCATCTCTCAATTCTCGTTAAAAGTGGAGGTTTTCATCATCATCATCCAAATCACATGATCGTTGGGATTCATCTGAATCATAGTTTTCATCTGCCTCATACCAGGGTGGTGGTGCAAATGGGCCTGCCTAATTTATAGCCTTCTCGTCCCTCATTTGATGCCTATTTTAGGTGGGGCAACACGGGAGGCATGTTCTTGCCTTTCCTCATGTTGTCGAGTCTCATTAGGTGGGGACTGTGGCCTATTTCGAGGTGCTGGGATTTTATGATGCTGCATATACCTTGGTTCAGTCGGACTAATCCGGTCGAATATGTTGTTAGATCTCTAAGACCTGTTATTTGGCTCGTACTCCAACGAAAGTTGTCTTCCATATTGAACGAAGCCTTGGTTGGTCGGCCAGAAGTATAATTGGAAGAAACATCAACTCCCCTTCCCTTTAAATGGGGCTAACTCCCCTAGTGTGTCCAGGAGGACGGACTCTCTGACTTTGTACTTCATCTTCTTGCTGGTATTGTTCATGGGGTACAAAGGGGGAGATTAGATGCCCTATTTGGCATTGTATCTACCTTAATAGCTCCTGCATCACTAGGTTTTGGTTGGTAATGCTCCTCAAGTTAGCTGCCATAGTGGCTATTTTTCTGGTGAGTTGGGCTATCATCCTCATCCCACCTCATCTATGATGGTGGTGAGGTTAAAGTCGACCCACTGGGACGACTATAAAGGGGACTCCGTCATTGCTCTCCCTCACACTCTTGGGATCGCCATCTGAACTCATTTCTTTCCAATCCTACAACTCACTTTTTTCCAAACTTTGGGGACTTCCACTTGTTCCTTTTCAAGAACAAATCCTTTTTCAAGGGTATGCCCAAACTATTTTTTTAGAAAGCCTTTTCCATGGGGTTGCTCGCGGTTTTAGTATGGGTTCCCACAAACATCGTCAATCTGTTGACCTCAAAATATGCTGCTAGCAGATGACGGACCCACTCGTGAATGCATAAGCTAGATCCAACATGTAAAGGTTGATCAACGGTCGAGATCACTCCAAAATTGGACGTGTGAGAAGCTCAACAACACGAGATGTTTCCATTCAGGTTTCGGCGTAATATACGGGATACGATTGTATGATAATAACCAATCAATATGGGATCAAATTAAAGATTGTGAACCAATATATTAGGATAAAACAAGTTGTTCCAAGTATTTAAAGTTGCATTCATCCTAAATTATTACATGGTGGGAGTATTTATAATGTTACAAACGGAATGGTCACCCTTAGATGAAATTACACGTGGCCTCATCCCCTGACTAAAGCATCAAATCCTAGCCATCATGTTGACTTTCCTATCTTTACAAAGCATTTAATACTCTTACACCCTACTGACAAACAAGACATAAATACACTTTTTTATGAGAGTCGCATCAATTATTCAAATAAGATTTCTATAATAAATTCAAGATCTCCATACGTAGGCCGTCACTAGCTGAGTGGAGCCTCGCTCCTGGATCGCATCAGCATGTCCACCTCGGATCAATAACGGGCCTCGGGGATTATCACAGGGCCTCATCTTTTATGGCTCTTGGTTGAGCAGGAGTAGGTCTACAATTTTACTGGGTCGGCTACGTGGCAGTGCTAATAGCAAGTCATAACGAAACCAAAATTATGACTTATGTTATTCTTCCTAGAAATTCCTAGAACGGCAGTAACCATTGGATTCCAAATGTTTAAGATTTCTAGAAATTTGCAATGGATATTCAATTCCACTTTTCCATGTCCACTTTATAACTTTTCTCTGCTAGTCATTCATGGTTGTGTCGAAACTCTTCGAATTTTCTTATTCATTTTGTCAGCATGTTTGCCATTTGTTCTTCGACGTTGACATGCTTCAAGTTTATATTCACTTCAAGCAACTTTTTTCTCTTATAAAGTGATAGTGCATTTTGACATACTTATTTCTCACATGGTACACTTGGTTCTCTGCTATGCAAATGGTTGATTGGTTATCATGATATAGTTCCACCATAATGCTTAATGATTTATGTGGGTCCTTCATCAACTGTATTTGCTACCATTGTAGTTGCTCTATATTCAGCCTCTATCATTGACAAAGACACTATTGATCATATCTTACCACCTCATAGTTTGCATCACAATAGCAAATGACCTTACAATTCTTATTTTTCTTGTAAAAGAGTGCATAGTTAATTGTTCATTTTACATACTTTAGGATTGTCTCACTACTTCAAGATATGGCTTCTTTGGATTCTCCATGAAGCAACTTACTCTACCGACTATGTATGTGATGCCAGGTTGTGTTAGCATCTGGTAGATTAAACTTTTTACTAGCTGCTAATACAAGGTGTCATTTTCCAAGTCTTTGCCTTCTTTAGCACATAGCTTGGAGATAACCTGGATAGGTGTTGATATCGATTTTCAATTGATCATCCAAAACTTGAATATGAGATCTAGACATACTTTTACTAGATCAAGAATAAGCTCTCGAAACTCTTTCATTTGAAATCTCATCAATAAATTCCTTTGTGTTTCGTAGAATTTTATCTTTGTCATCCATAGTGATAATGAGATCATCCAAGTACTCTAGCACTATAATTGATTTTTCATTTTGTACTTTATCGAATAGGATTGAGTTTGTTAGTGCTATCTAATATCCGCTTTGAGCTAAGAATTTGGATATCTTATCTACGGTGCTCATGAGACCTCATTCAACCCATAGAGGGTCTTCTTTAGATTGCAAACATATCATGGCTTTCCTTTATTCTCAAATTCCTTAGGTTGTTCCATGTATATGTCTCCACCAAGTTCTACCTCGAGAAATGCATTTTTCATATCCTTCTGACATAGCTTCAAGGACTTTCTTGCTGCTAAGCTATTAGCAATTACTGTGATGATCTTTGCCACTAGAATAATTAGTCCATATTGGTGTAGAGTTTCACAAGCTACCATTCGGACTTTATATCTTTCTATTGATATGTCAAGATGTTTGTTTACTTTGTATACTAATTTGCATGATATAGACTTTACTTCGCCAAGTGTGGCATCAAATCCCAAGTTTCATTTTGCCTTAAAGTTATGAACTCTTCTTCCATTACCTTTCTCAACTCTTTTTGTTAGACCTTTTCTTCAAAGGTCCATCTAGATCTTTGGAATCTGGTCTTCTTTTACTGTATCATTGGCATACTTTGTATTTGATTTATCTCTTCTTAGATGCTTTTTAGATGTGGTTGTGGACTCATTTATACATTTGCCTCTTCTTATTGGTTCGATCTAACTATAGCATTGTGGGATGCACTCATGTTTGCCAAGGGTTTTGTATTGTTCTGTCAATTGATTCTTATGCATCTTTAGTTTCCTCAAGACGTTTTTGTGCTTCTATGATCCCTATTGCAATTTGTCTTCCATTTCTTTTGAATTAAGTAATTACACCCTTTGTAGTAGTGTCTACCTCATAAATGTTTAGTTAAACACCATGGTCTTTGATGTGTAGCAATGATCTCTTGTAAGGCATTAACACCTCCATCATTTCTTTAAGCTATTGTATCCCACAAATCTATACCTAATTTCCTTTTTATAGAACTTGCTCCTCCAATAAACAGACACAAACACATAATAGACTCAGTTAAATACTTGAAAGTGACTAACTATTTTCCAAAGTTTTTCAAAAGTTACGTGAACCCTAGCTTCGATTGTGATAACCTGTTGGTTACATGTGTTGTTGTCCTCATACACTATGCTCAAAACTTTCTCGAAACATTATTTGCTTGTAGCATATTTCAATATGTTTTTGCAAGATGTTTTTTCTTTCTTTCTATTGAAGAGTGTTTGAACATGCCAACTGATGGTGTATTTTATGTTCTTGTAAGTAATGGGAGGATTCTCATGATGTATCATCTTCTTCTCCATTGTCCATGCATAAGCACTAAATCTTATTTTTCACTTCTCCTTCCATTTTTTCTTTGAACTCTTTAAATTTAGTAAACATCTTAGATTTGGTGGTTGCTTGATAGGTCTAAGCACATCTAAGTGTATCTAAAGGAGAATTTACTCTATCTATACTTTTACTCATGTTACAATAGCTGATGTCATTGTTGACAACAATCACGCTCCACATCTCTCTTCTTAAGTTGAGGGAGACCTTTGAGCATTGACTTCTTCATGTCGCCTTTAGCTTATGATCACTCACATGTCCTAGTATTGCATGCTTTAAATCTACTATCTCATTTATTCGAGTCTTATCTACCTAAGTAGACTCTATGGATTTTAGTAAATTTACTATAATCTTCATCCCTCTACTATTGGTACACTAATTTTTTTTTGATATTTTGATACACCTTAACATATTTCGATCCAAACAAAACATAGTTATTTGAGGACATAGCACCACAAATACGAGCTTAGACTGAAATGAAGAATGATAACTAACTTACTGTGGGATATTGACATTCAACCTTCCTTGTACTTCATTGTATTCCGTAACTTCTTTTGTCCCTTGTGTACTCTTAACATTTCTTCCTCGATTTTGTCTTTATAGCAAATGTAGCCTTACTAGCTCTAATCTTCCATTTTTCCATAGCCCCATGTCCTCTAGCTCTGTCACTTACTACCCTTGACTATGTCCCACAAGTCTTACCCTTAGAGATATGACTCCATGCAAGTTTATCTTGTGATATAACTTTGATTGTTGATCTTTTTCACTCTGCTTTCACTTGTAGGTTTCTGTTGTGACTTGATTAACCTCCTTATTATCAAGCAAGCTTTATGGAAGCTTTACAATCTCAATTTGTGCACGATCTCAAGAAGTTCGAAAGAAATCGTCCCTCGACCAACATGGCTACAATACCAAATTTGTAGAGTTTGAACACCAAAGAAAATAATATTTTATTGTGCAAAAATTATATTCGCGTTGATTTTAATGAGTATGGGACACAACATTGTAGCACACCTCACCTATAGGCACTATAGTTCAACTACCACTCACTTGTAGAGGTTAATTACAATTACACTCGAGTCCCTTTCAATTCTCACTCATTCAATCCACATAATACAATGACTAAACCCATATGTAGAGGGGTGATGTGTCGGTAGAATTGGAGGCATTTATTCTAGATTAATCCATTAATGGCGGTAGAACCAAAATTATAGAAAGCTCTAGAATGGTGGTGACCATTGGATTCCAACATGTTCCAGATTTCCAAAAGTCGGCAATGGATCTTCAAATGGTGACGAAGATGTGAGGGTTGAAAGAAATGTTAGTCACAGAGCTTAGAGGATTTTTGTCAACAAGTTTTTTTCTGTTGCAAGTTAATCACTAAACTCTTTTTTTATTAAGTTTAAGCACTTGGTTCTGCTGAATTGATGCAAATGTTTTCTGGGCTAATGAAATGATGGTGTGGCATGGAAAATTATGCATTATTTTGATGGCCTAAGTAAACAAAAATGTGCATTTTTGCCTTTCGCAATATGATTTTATAGAGAGACAAATAAAAGGAGAAAGAAAAGGGAAAGCACAACTTATCCAACATGACATGTTCCTGTCAACAAAGTTCGGTGACTAAAATGAAACAATCATAAAAGTTAGATGACAAACAGTATTTTAACCCCTCGATGTGATGTTAACCAGAGCTTTTTCTCAAGACTTTATGATCATGCACTCAATGAAAGAGCAATATTGTGGCGTATCGTGGGAATGCAAAGATCAGTTATTCATTCGTAGGAAATTCCTGCTTATTGAAATGAGATGACAAGAAGTAAAGATATACTAACAGTGAGAGCAATTAAGGCACATATTGATCCAATTTTTGCTGCTTCTCCAACATGCGGACCTCCAAATTTTAGTTGATGAACTGAACTTGGATTGAGGCCTCCTTTGAAATGTTTCACAATTTTGATGCCATGCTTATCAGCTTTGGTCAAGTAAACTATTAAAGTGGATAATACCACTGAGAAAAGAGGTGCCATGGCTGGTAACCAGAAAAGTTTCCTGTTCCTACTGCCCTGCAATTTGTAATTTTGAATTGGATAAGTAATTGTTGAATGAAAGAGTAAAAAGTGAAACTGTAATCCAGTTAAAAAGATTATAGAGGTCGCTCGACTTATGTCTCGAGTTAAGTGGGTCATTGATCTTCATTTGGTCATTGGGGTTCTTAATTTTATACTTCTGATTCAATCAAGTCACGAATTGTCATGTCGTTGTTTTCATTTGTCAAGCTAACAAAGTTGGACGAATGGACTTGATTGAAACAAAAATACAAATTAATAAAATTATGACTAATGAATATCAATGACTAGTTAATTGTGGTATAAGTATGACCTTCAAAATATTTTATTTTAAAAGTAATCGGTATACTTACGATGAATCTTGTAAGTAGGATGAAGATGAGGAATGAACAGCCAAGCACAAAATTCAAAGGATACCACTGTCAAGTTGAATACAAAAAGTGAGAAGATTTGAAAAGTTTTGAATGATTAAAGAAACACAAAAATATAATCTTAAAATTAGAAAATGAATCAACCAATTATGTCAAAGATTATTTTTTCTCCAAGTCTATGTTAGTACAGAAGGAGCACATACATTTAATACCCAGTATTGAATATTACTGGATAGTACAGGAATGTATTTGGCTTAGCTTAAAACGATCAATTATAAGTAAATAAATAAGTTTTTAAAAATTAATAAAAATTTATTGGTGAAAGTTAGAAATAGGTTACTTATCTTGATAACGCATAGAGAGTTATCTAGACATGTTTGAAAATATAAACTTAAAAAGTAACTTCTAATTTTTTTTATTTTATTTTATTTTTCAATTTTGTCTGTGTAGAGTCTTATTACGGTTTGATACTCTATTTTCCACTTTACCAACCATGTCAAAGTTGCTTAGATTTTGGCACGTGGCTCGAACAAAATTTCACAACACTACATGCATAAGATTCTCAAGTTTTATGTTACACGGAGAAAAATATGTTCAACAATTAATTCTGCACGAACTTAACCTATGCAAAACCACATAAGTTTTGTCACGCCAGAAAAATCATGTCGAATCTAACATCAAAAATCATTAGAGATGCTTACAGAATGATGAAGTGCATTTAGAACGGCCTCCATTACAGAGACCACATCAGTTTTGGTTGTAAAATTACTAATTCCCAGCAATCCCTTCAACTGTTGGAGGCCTATCACAATAGCTGCACCTCCCATGAATCCTACTATGGCTGCATGTGAGAGAAAATCCACAAGAAATCCCAACCTGAATATAAATGAGAAAGTTAGGAGAAGCTCCTAGAGAATTTAGGGTCGGATATATACAAGAATTCTTTCATCGATCTGTTTGGTACATTGAAGATCTAAAGAAACTAGATTAGTAACAACAACCAGAAATCATGTTAATTAGCCGAATGAACAATTTTAACTATTTTTCTTAATACTGTTCATTATTATACAAAATACGGCAACAAAGGAGCTATAGAAGAATAAATCGGAAAAAGCGAAGAGGGGACAAACACCACTTCTGGAGTAAGACAACCTGAAAATTCCAAAGACAGCTTGGAAGGCTCCAGTGAAGAAAGTAACTGTGAAAACTAGGCTTCTGTAGGCAACAGGATCAACTGAAGGGTCTACAACTTTTTGTATCATTGCAGAAAGCAGCAATGAAACTACAGCCACTGGACCAATGGCAATCTCTCTTGAACTCCCCATCAGAGCATATATCAAAGGTGGGACAACACTTGTGTCTGAAATACAAAAATTAATCAAACAAAACATAAAGCTATATACATAAATCAGAAAAACATGGAAATATTTGTTACTCACAAAGGCCATATTGGGGATCAAGTTTTGCCAGATTAGCATATCCAATACTCTGCAACGATTC